>JAHWFO010022643.1:1086259-1110210 GCA_023313115.1 Rhysida immarginata
AATAAATAAATAAATAAATAAATAAATAAATAAATAAATAAATAAATACTGTATCAGGGCTTAATTGTTATTTTTATCAGCCATAGATTACAAACTATAGCATTAAATATGCATGATAGGAATCGTGCTATGTATCTTATGACGTTATGGCTACATGCAGTGCCTACTATCGGTCATCCGTGGCTGAAATTCAGCAGTCTTTGGAAATTGGCATTAAAACACCAATTTTACATAATTAACCGCTAAATATCCAATGTTAAAATGCTAAAATATATCAAGGCATTCTGCATCTAATGACACAATAAAATGAACAAGTGAAAAATCCATGTCACGTAACCTTTAATGATACAGGAGTTAACGTACACAATCTTTCTACCTGATAGATTGGGGAATGATTCAAAGTGTGAATAAAATTTCTTTAAATTGCAGGATGGTGAAGCAAGGGTCTATTTGGATGATGATAAACTTCCAGTTATTGGTAAGTAATCGTAGCTTTCTATTTATTTTTAAAGTGTAAGATTCATCTTAAGATAAGTAATTTCAAGATTTGTTTTGGAGTAATTCTAAAGTTAAGTTGGGTTGTTCTGGTCCACAAAATGTTGTCAAACTTTGCAGACAGATACGAGGGGCAATCGAAAAGTTCACGGAATGATGGTATAGCACTCTAATGGTAGGACTTATGGTGAAACTTACCTAATTTCCTTCAAAGTAACACTTTTGCAAGAATACACACGTGTTCTTCGAATCTGCCATTCTTGGAAGCATCCCTGGAAGGCTTCTTTTGAAATCTTCCAGAGTTCGACCATCGCATTTGACTTGGTGTCTTGCAAAACGTCTCCCCTCCGGGTCGTAGGCGAACACCCATGACAAGTTGTTTGAAAAACATCAGGTCCTGCGTGCTTTTGTCAAACAGATCACCAATGACCATGTGCAATTCCTTCTGAACTGCAGTCAGCTCCATCAGAACAAACTTCACACTGACGCATCTCATCTTCAAATCACAAACAAAATTGCATGAATGTATGCGTGAGAGATACTAATTTCTTGCTCCAACTCTGCGATGATCATTCTTCGATCACTTAGAATTGCAACATTGCGACGAACGACTAACACTCATGTCTACTTCAAACGGAACATTAAGGAAACAACACACTGAAAACTGTCAAGCCTTATTGCACCTGCGAGCAGAGATGCTGCTCTCCTTTCCACAAAAGTTGGATCGCTATCTTATCGCTTATTCGCCGTCTGTTGAGGAATTCTGGGAACTTTTTGATTGCCCCTCATATATTGGGCTTTATTAACACAATGCATGCAGAAAACAAAAAAAGGGGCAGCTTGGTACATTCAAACATCTTTGACCAACACTGCCCTTCTTCAGAGGTTGTTTATAGTGCACGTTTGGTCGCCATTCCATTGCATGCACTTTCTACAGACAGAAAGTGCAGACATTGCCTCCAACCACTATAAATCTTGCACAATGTCTTAGCAGTTCTTGCACATTCAGTTCTTGAGGCACTCGACACAGGTCTTGGAGAGTTCCAGGTGGTGGGTACTCTGTGGGATTCAAATCCAGGGAACAAGACAGCCAATTCATATGCTGTATGTCCTCGTGTACCAGATGCTCTTCCATGATGTGGACAGAGTGTGGACTGGCATTGTCATTCATGTAGAGTACTACTCATCTTAATATAACTAATTCCAAGACTACAGTAATAATTGTTATCTGCTGAATCAAAATTGAAAATCCAAGATCAGTGAAATTTCTTCTTTAATGATAATACAACCCCTGGAAAAATTTTGTATTTCAGTGAACAACCCTTTATCATTTTACGAAAGGTTTATTATGTCATTAATATGAATGTCTACATTGATATGAAAATCATACATTTTTTGTTCTGTTGTCTATTAACAAAGAGACTATTTTTGCTTCCAAATCTGTCATTGATTTGTTTCTACAATATTGTTACTGTAAAAATTACTTGGAATAAAGTTTTCGTAAACTTTTTGTTTAATGCCTTCCTCTCCAAGTAAAATGCTAGTAGTCCAAAATGATAGAATATTTAGATAAATAATATTAATTAGCATATTTTATTAGTATAAAAAGAGATAACATTGAGTTGTGGTACAAGTAAACCATGGCGTCGAGAAAATGTAACTGTGGCAATTTTAAACAGAAAATTGTTGACTTGATGCATGGAGGAATTAAGAAAACTGATGTTTTCTCAGCTACTAAACTGTCCTTATGCAACATCAATTCCGGAGATAGTTTCAAGAAAGAGGAACTGTAGAAGACATCAGAGGGATGATCGAAAGTTACAAAAAATGAGAAAATTGCCTTCAAAGCAAATGAATATTGAATGGTCAAAGTTTGGTTTCAACATTTTATGACTGTACAGTAAGATGCAGGCTTCATGATATGGAGTTAACAATTGTAACAAAACTTCAAATCATAACAGTCAGCCAGAAAGGTCATACTGACTGCATTCTTCGATATGCAGAGGGCCCTCTTACTGGAGTTCAAGGACCACAAAGTCACTATCACTGCTCAGCAGTATGCCCAGATGCTGGATATTCTCCATAAAGCTATCAAATCAAGTGACCTGGTATGTCATCTTCAGGAGTGATTATTCTCTATGACAATGCATATCTCAAAAGTTGTTAAGGATGCATCAGCCCAGATTTGTCCCCTTGTGATTTTCTTCTCTTCAGGCTGTTGAAGAAATTCCTCAAGGGACAGTGATTCATCACCAATAAGGAAACAGTAATGGACTGATTCAAACACACCCCACATTTCTTTTTCATGGACAGAATTTCCCATCTCCCCAAACAGTGGGATGCGTGCCTAAATACGATGGGTGACTTCTTTGAGAAATGTGTACAACACTGTTTATTAAATACTACTCTATTTGCTTGCGTTTCCTTTACCTGCCTTCTTCTTACAACTTCAGTGAAGACATCTCTTATGTCATCCAAAAATGAAAACTGTGTTCACCTTGGCACTTAATTTTTCAAAACAAATTGATTTTATGTTCTTGACTCTGCTCTGTTGAGATAAATGAGATATACTAAAGGCACTCACGTGCTATGGCATCATATTTTAATGAAGAAACGACACTAGATTGTTACAAGAGCATTTTACAAGATGTCTCAAAAAGACTCAGTGGTGTTGCTCCCTGTTGTTATTCCAAGAACTCATTTATGTTACCTGAAACTTTGTAAGAAGGAAGAAAAAAATACCTGCTGAACCTTTGTGGACAATAAAAGTATACGGTGCTCCCTCTATATAACAGCACTTTACATTATGCCAAATTATTTATGATGGCAAGTCCGTATAATGAAGTTTTTATTTTCCGGAAAAAAAACTTCATTATATGGACTTGCCATTATAAATTTGGCATTATGTAGAGGGAGCACTGTATATACCTCAAATTATTTGGCTTCATCATGAGATGTGATGTTCCTTATGAATTTTCACTTGGAAGTGGAATTCCATCCATCATGATCTTTGAGCTGCTTCCAATTGTTTTCCTGTTGGGTTGCCCCTTTATCAAATTTCTGCAGATCCTCTAAAAGCTGCTTGTACAGTTGCCTGATACTTGATTGCTTTTGCCATAGGAACCATATGAGGTTTATTGTTGCACTGCTTTAAAGTATCTGTAATATGTAACAACATTGAAGTGTTGAACTGAGAAAAACCTCTTTCCCATGGCTGAAGCAGAGGCAGAGGAAGTTAAACAGTTAAGTCAAATTAATGTGACCACCACCTATTTGTTATGTCAGAGGTAAATAACCAATCACAGAAGGCACAAAATAAATGACGTATCATCAGCAGATTGGGTGAGTATGTACAGTACAATTGCTATGCAGACACAGTACAAAAACATGGTGGAGTATGTACAGTACAAAAACATTTCAATTGCTATGCAGACACTGGGTGATTTCAGATGTACAAAAAGGAATGAGTATTGGCTTTCGGGCCAAGGTTGGCAGCATTTCAGGAACTGCGGAGTTTGTGAACTGTTCGCATGCTATTGTGATAAAAGTGTACCGCACATGGCAAAATGGCACTATAGAAAACAAACAGTGGAAATCGTGGTGCTCCACAAGCCATAGAAAAAAGAGGGGGACGGCAGTTGCAGCAGTGCATTTGGGTCATCGATGTATTACAGTAGAGCAAGTTACTACCCAAACGAACTAGGAGGCCACAGCAAGTGTGTCCAGAATGACAGTGATCACTGCTGCATATGATGGGGCTCTGCAACAAACTGATGGTGACAGATGTGCCGACATTGGACATTCACTGATTGGCAAAAGATCGCTTTCTCAGATGAATCTTTCTTTTTGCTCTATCAGATGGATGGGCATACAGTGGAAAAACTTCAGAAAACAAATACCATTCAAACATTTGTGGATGGCAACAAGCTGGCAGAAGCAGAGTTATGTTCCAGGGAATGGCTTTGTGGCATTCTCTGGATGCACTTGTCATTGTGGATAGAAATATGAATCAATTAAGTACATATCTATCTTTGCTGATCATGTAAACATACATGGACATTGTTTTTCCTGGGTATGATAGCATCCTCCAGCACGACATCTCATACAACTGGAATTCTACATGAGTGGTTAGAAGAACACGTGGAAGACTTTATATCCTTGGCCACCAAATTCCCTTGAATTGAAGCCAATCAAGCATCTATGGGACCACCTCAATTGGACTTTTCACTTCATGGATACTCCACCTTGTACCCTCCAGCAGCAGGCTATCAACTGAATTGCAGCCAGCATGGCTCAATATCCTTGTGACCAGTTTCCAACAAATCATCTAGTCTCTCCCAACTCGTCTAGCCACTGTCAGTTCTGCACGTGGTGGTTATTCCAGATATTAAACAGGTAGTCACGTTAATGTTTTTGACTGTTGCGGAAAATTTGCCTGTTTGTTCTAATTATGACTTCCAATGCTAAGTGTCTACCATGCAATCATCTTTGATAGGGCAATATTGTAATTTATGAAAATCCCCCCCCCCCAAAAAAAACTGTAAAAATCCATAAATACCGGTTGGTTGAAATTTTAGGGCGTCGGCTATTTTGCGCCTGACAAAAAGTTTAAATACCCACAGTTTATTTGCTGTATGTGAAGTTTTTTTACTGTTCTGAAGAAACCTGCCAGTCATTTTGACATTCAGTGGTTTTTGCCTTACTACTGTGGATTATGTGGCTCCTTTGGACTGTGATGATTGAACTTTACTTTTGACATCATATCTGTGGACCCACATCTCATCCTTAGAATTCATTTTTATTTTTTGCAGGGCACAAATTTGACTAATATGCTTCACTTCTAAATTTGCATAAGATTCTTACAACAGATGACTTGAGTTTTTGCCATTTTTTGTCCATTTTTAATGTTACAAATAAGAAAAATAATGAAGGGATATCAGAAAGTAACACTGTTTATTTTTTAACTCAGGAAATATAGTCGCTGTGGCTCCATCCAAAACAAGAGGCAGGTATGCTCTCAAATGGCATCATTCTTCTTGTTTTGGATGGCTCTACGGAGCTTCTGAAGGGTTTCACAATATGCATCCGCATTGGTGACTCATCCATAGTTCCCATGCCGTAAACTTAAGTAATTCTGCGATGAATTTCGCTGGGACGGACACTTTCTGCATTCAAAAAATGGATGACTGCTCGCACTTCACATTTGGCGGGATTTTCTGTCTTCTTTTCTATTTTAAACCGTCACAAAACTCAAACCATGCACTGAATGAACTCGAGATTCGACCTCAGCAAAGTTAAGATGTTGGTATCGATACCTGCATCATATGCTTTCATTTGGATCAGTGGCTCCATCGATATGCGTAAACGTACTTTCTGGACTGCTTTCGTACAAATGGCTGGCGCTATCACATCGTTTACAGTGGAAGAACAGCAAGCTATTATAAGATTTCTTTTTGCAAAAGGTAAGAAACCTGCTGAAATTTTTGGCAAAATAGTAGAAGTTTACAGTGCCGACTGTGTGGGCTATTCCAATGTGTGCAAATGCTGTAAACTTTTTTTGGGAAGGAAAAGTTAGCCTTGCCGATAAACACCAGCCATTATCGAGGACATTAACACCACAATCGGGGAAAACCGTCGCATTTCCTTGAAAGAAGTGAATGAAACATTTCACATATCCTATGGTTCTGCGTGGGATATGGTGCATAAGAAGCTTAGTTACCACAAATTCTGTTAGTGTTAGATTCCAAAAAGTCTGACAGCAGAACAGGCCGGCATGCAGTCAGAAACATCTGCAGCAGTACAGCCAGGAGAAAAATGCGTTTCAGAATGTCATTGTCACAGGAGGAGAGTCTTGGGTCTTGCACTTCACACCTGAGCCTAAAACTGCAAGCATGGTTTGAAACATCCACAATCTTCGGTTCACAAGAAATTCGAAAAGTTTCTCCTTCAGCTTGGAAGATGCTTAGCGTTTTTTGGGATATACAAGACATCCTACTTGCAGAGTTCCTGCCTCGTGGGTCAACTGTCAACACCACTACCTATTGTAAGCACTGACTAAACTGCAGCGTGCTGTTTGGGATGAGCAACCAGAAAGAGGAAACAACGTTCGACTTCATGACAGTGTGATGCAAAACTGGAAAATTTGGCCAAAAGTGTACAAGAAAATGGAAATCCACACATAAGGCCAATGTCATCAAAGCAAAACTGGTCTGTTTCAGTTGGGAGGTTCTGAACCACCCAGCCTATAGTCCAGACTTGATGCCTTTGGACTACCACCTCTCTTTGGTCCCATAAAGAGATTTCTGGGTGGTCAAAGGTTGGAAACTGACAAAACACTCAAATCTGCTGTGCATCTTTGGCTGTATTCAGCTCTATGAGCAGGATATTCTGAAACTGGTGCAGCATTAGGATAAAAGCCTAAATCGTTAAGGTGCCCATGTAGAAAAGAAGTTGAAGATGTTTAGTGTCAGCTGCACCTGGTTGTTTACTGTACGTTTTGTAATTTCCTTTGATAAAAATAAATGATATTACTTTCTGACATCTCGTATTTAGGAGCAAAAGGATTTTTTTTTTTCAAACAACGCTTGCATGTTTTATAATAACACTTATAGTTAAGATTTCAAATAAAAATCGTTGCTCAGATTGCTACAATGTTCAGGTGACTTTTCAGTGCCATTGCCGGTCTTTTCGTCGGCTGCAGAAACAATCGTATTGTGGAGGGACAACTGAAATGAATTTGTGCTTTTAGAACTAGTTTCCTTTAACATGCATTGCCATCAATACTGAATAGATGTATTGAGCTCTTTAGCTTGTCGGAAAGTTGTTTTAATATTGATTGCAAGATTTGTTCCATGTAGAAACACTTTTTGGCGAGTTAATTGAAAGTCTTATTTATCTATACCGTGTGTTTCAAAAGTTCCCGAACTGCCCCTTCTGTATGTAGGGAAATCCTAACCTATGACAGCAGGAGTAATGTTAAATAAAACTTCCATATTTTTTACTTTAACCTGTTATTTCATTCTCACATTCTCATATTTGCATTTATGTAAAATAAATTGCAGGATTCGTAACGACTGGGAGCATCAATTAATTGGAAAAAAAAATCTTACGTTGTGCAGGAACTTTTGAAACACGGTATATTAATACGTGAACGTTGAAATTGGAAACGTTTTTGGGGTATTATTTATAAAAGGAGGGGAATGAAACTTATTTCATTCAAAAGGTACTGTGCCATAGAAGCACAGGGGGAAAGAAAAAAAAAAAAATCTCTGCGACCACAATTAACAGAGATAACTAAAAAGCTATACCGATAGGATGCTAATAGATACCGATCTTATGTCCATCTGTGAGAATTCTATTCAATTGCAGTGTTTATATTTCAGTCTTTAAAGAACGCTAACGGGTCGGCTTGGTGTTTTTAGAGATGTATTTCAATAATATTCATATATTTGGCAGAGTGAACTAGGCTCTCATACTCATCTATTCCTGGCTAAGCATGACTAAGCAATTGATTAAAAATTATTGGTCGAATTTCGAACACAGGCGATACTAGTTTAAATAAATACATATTGTGGACTACAGGCTTTTTCTTTGTAATGGTTTGTATTCCACGTTTGGTTCGGTTCTTCAGTTGTTTTGAATGTTTTTGACGTTAGGAATGGTAAGCGACATTTAGTCTGCTGAATGGTCCCTCTGCACAGAAACACACGTAGCATGTGCTGGCATGCACAAAACCACTGTATCCAATAACAGTTGGGGACTGCATGCCTCAACATGTCTTTCAAGAGCATCCCACGAGTGCTTGATGGGGTCAGTGCTGGCCAATCCCTGTGCCGGATGTAATCATGTTCCAGGTAGTCATCCGCTATGCCAGCCTGATGTAGATGGGCGTTATCGTCCATGTAGAGAATTTCTAGACCTACAGCATCCCTGAAGAGACTAACAATTCTCGCAGGACACTATCCCATTGCACCTGGCCCCTCTGTTAAAGATTTGTAGCTGTGTAGAGGAACCAGTCATGATGCCCGGCTACACCATCATAACACCACCGCCATAACGGTATGTTCAGTGATGTTAGTGGGGCTGGACCATGTCTCATCCAAGAATATGACTCGACCCCGACTATCCTTGTGTTCATGCTACATGTTCGGTGCCAATTGTTCCCTACTGTTTCTCTGGGTCGACGAGATGCGCCTCATCGGTCGTCGAGCATAGCAGCCAGCTACATGCAGTCTCCTGTATACAGTTTGCCTGAAAACATTACGTCCAGTGACAGCTGGCGCCTCTCACAATGCCCCTGGCTGTGCATTGCCTGTTCTTATGGGCAAATAGAACGAGTTAGCAGTCTTATCTGGATGTGGTGTTCCTTGGGCAACCCTGACTAAAGTGTCTGCGGGCGTTTCCATCCTGTTGGAACCATATCCGGTCTTGAAATGACGCTAGTTGACACGTTCAGTGCCCGAGACACTTCAACATGGAACTGGCCTGCTTACGGTCATCCAATTATTCATTCTCTTGCTTCACACTATAAATGGACAAGATGAGCTATTAGCAACAACTATCGAATGCTCGATTACCAATGAAAGTTTAAAAAATAAGTTCTTTGTACAGGTTCTACGACCTGTGTTGCAAGGTCAGTGAGTCCAGTGGTGCTGCCACTTGTGTATTTAATGATGGAATGGTGTTTACTGGATCTATAGAATGGCCTTACCAAGTTTGGTGCTGGTTGAATATGCGAAAGGGTCTCATTCTTAATTTATGGACAGCAGCTTACTTATAAATTCTGTATGGGTGAAATTACTGTAAAAGGATCCATGGCAAGGTACATTTATCTAACAGAATAATATTAACATTTTATTTCAGAACCAGTTTTCAACAAAGGTGCAGCAACCAAAGAAACAAAAGAAAGTATGCAAACCATCGTGACAATAACAAAACCACAGTGGGAGGTAATTATTTATTTATTTTTTTGGTCCTTTGTTTCCTGCAATTCTATTTTCAACTTTATTTTGTTTGCAGGAAATTAATAAAATATTTCAAATCAAAGCACCTTTAATTCCTCCAAGATCAAGCCAGGAGAAAAGATACAAACATCATCGTAGGTTATGAATTATTTTCTAAAAGGACATAATCATTTTCTAATTTGAAGTTGGACTGACATTTTTGATTAAATTTTTCTTTCAGGTGTTCGGTCATAGCTTCTGGACCATATATTGCCTTATACTGTTTCAATACCTGTAAAGTAAAATATATATACATTGTATTAATATATCCTGCATTTTAAAAAAAATAAATAAAAATTACTGTTTTTAAACTTCGAATGGTTACTAAACACATTATGCTTTATAAATTTATTAGGATTATATTTAAAAAAAAAAACAACTTCAGTATACAGCATGCAGGTGAATTTTAGAGTAAATGATACAGAGGTTTATAGGAGGAACCAATCAGCCCAAATACAGTTTACAGAGCAGACTAAGTCGCTAGTACAGAGCTATAAATGTGCCTCAGTAGATAAGAGAAAAGAAATAGGCGTCTTACTAAATGCTGCTCTAACACATTCTGCTTCTGACACTACATGGTACCAAATGTTCCACCCTACCAGTCGGCAAAAGGTCTGTGATGGGGTAAGGCTTTACTTGCCATGAGAACAACATACACCTGAACGCCAGTCATTGGATAGCAGTATGCAAATTGAAAACTGATTTCACCTACACAACATGACATGGGCTAATCCTAAACTGCATATAATGGTCGCATTGTCTGCTTGTATTTCCATCCAGATCATGGCAAGGTGATGAGAGCTGTTCGAGGGGTGCCCAACACCTGAGGCATGGCATTTTATCCCTGAACAAAGTGAAAAATAACTTTTTTAATAAAGTACTTAACATGCGATGAGAGTCTGCCATGTTGGTTGCTTCGATAGCTGGGCAGCCGAATTGGACGACTTCTCTCTTTTAAGACTCCTTGGTCATAGCTTCCATCTGGGAAACTGACTGGCCTTCTGGAATTGCGTTTAGGCAAGTTGTCATTCGGCTTTTCAAAGCCACAATCATTGTTTAAGCCACTTTTTTCTTACAAGGAGAGGTCGCAAAGTGATACCTGCCGATTTTGATGAAACTTGGTAGGGTTGTAAAGCAAGCCTCTGAATATAGTGAATACCCCCTTTCACCCGTAGACGGCCAACTGATTTCGAGATATTTGAGGTTAAAGTTCATCAACTGCATAAGTATACTTGATTTAACGTTAAAAAAACCCAAAAAAAAAACAAGAGCTTCCGTAGCATGGTGGATAAGGCAGTTGATTACGACGCCATTGGTCCAGGTTAGATTCTCCACGGAAAAGTTTTTTCTCTCTCGATTTAACGTCTTATTTTTAAATAGCATTTAACATTATTAATTCTGTTCCTAAACTGCCCAAATTAAAGTTTTAATTAATTGTTACAGTTGTCATATAACACATCAATAGATGGAGTCGTTTAAGTTTTAGATTTTGATGACGTTATTAGTAAATAACCCGCCGCTAATTCTGTTTTTAATGTAACAAAATATTTTCGTTATAAATTATGGTCTTGAAAATGCTATAGAAAGATAATTATTTATTAATGTTTATTTAATTATTTTTGTTAAAATTTACACGATTATTTTTTATTAATATGATATACATAAACAATTAAAAACAGAATTAGTAGCAGATTATTTACTAATAACGCCTCAAAATCGAAAACAAACGACTCCATCTATTGACGCATTATATGACAACTGTAACAATTAGTTAATTAAAACTTTAATTTGGGTAGTTTATGGATGAAATTAATAATGTTAAATGCTATTTAAAAATACCATGTTAAATCGGAGAGAGAAAAAAAAATTTTCCGACGGCGTCGTAATCAACTGCCTTATCCACTATGCTACAGAAGCTCTTGTTTACTTACATTTAATCAACTATACTTATGCAATTGTTGAACTTTAACCTCAAATATCTCGAAATCGGTTGGCTGTCTACTGGTAAAAGGGGGTATCACTATATTCAGGGAGGCTTGCTCTACAATCCTACCAAGTTTCATCAAAATCAGCTGGTATCACTTTGCAACTTCTCCTTGTTAGCTGTGATTTGAAGCGGCATTTTGAAACTCTGCTGCAATTGTCTTCTGAATACTTTTCGAGTCACACATTGCCAAAATAACCAGACTTGTAATTTGTAGGTTTGTAATATACGAGCAAAAATTGAGGTCTCTGATTCATAAAGAAACCGGCCTGCAGATTGCAACTCTGAAATGCCATTGCCATTCTCTAGGAACTGAGGAGTGTAGGTTTCCATGGCCATGCTGCTGCTCTAAGCCTCATCTATAGAATGATGTGTGGCTCGCAGGAACCATGCTCTATCCAATGAAAGAAAACTGGGTGTGCCTAATTAAATTTCCTATTTCAATTGTTAGACATGGTTGCTAAGTAAAATTAACAATCGTCCGAAGTAGATATGTCAATTTTGATGTATCCAATGAATATAAAGTTGTGGGTGACCTATCCCATGATGCACTTTTTATCATCACAAATATGCAAATTAGGACACATTCAAACCCTATCTTAAAAATTGTAACAGATACACGAAAAATTCCAACTGAAGACTTGTTCAGCATGGAATTCCAAACAAAAAAAATTCCAAAATCCGATTAACGGATCACCAACAATCACATGTTGAATTTATTAGTTACCTCCTTCCTATGCACTTCACAAAGACATTTGAATGTTCAACATGCAAATCAAGAAATTACCATAAATTACCAAATAACATTCACTTTCATGAGGAAAAGCAATTAAATGGCATGTGTCAGCATACAGAAGACCTAACAATTCCAGGATGGCAAGCTACTGTGGCGGTTTGTAAGTTACATATAATTGTGATTGTTGGTGATCCATTCATCAGATTTAAAAAAAATTTTTTGTTCGGAATTCCATGCTGAACAAGTTCTTCAATTGGAATTTTTCATGTATCTGTTACGGTTTTTAAGATAGGATACATTGAAATCCTATCTGCATGTTTGGGATGATGAAAAGTGCACTCGCAACTTCCTACTCATTGGATTCATCAAAACTGACATATCTGCTTCGGTTATAAAAATAAAAGGGGGGCTCATTTTTGTATCCACCCTGTATAATTTTTTTATTTATTTTAATTTTTGTCTGCCTGGCTATTGTGTTTTTCCATTCAGCTGATAAAATATTCTGGGGAGAACACTGCATTTGTCATAGTGCTCAATGAGCTTCTACGTGCACACCTCATAGAAGTCCGTGGCCTGTGATGAAAGCCATGCAGTTTTCACTTCATCGTCGCTGAAAACGGGTCTACGACAATTGGGTGGATGACAATTGGGTCTACGACAATTGGGTGGATGACAATTGGGTGAACGACAATTGGGTGGACGCGACAATTGGGTGAACGTCAATTCGGTGGACGCGACAATTCGGTGGACGACGATTTGGTGAACGCGACAATTGGGTGGACGCGACAATTGGGTGGAAATGCAAATTCGATCGAGATTTTTAAATCACTGAAGAATTTTAGATATTTAACTCGTTGTTTATCTATAATTGACACATCTTTTTTGCAATTACAAAACAATCTGCTTCATTCATTTTAGTTCGAAATCACTTTATATTGAGGAATCTTTTATTTATTATTTATTAGTTTACAGATAAACGAGATTATTTCTTTATTAAATGATTTTGTAAAGAGTGTAACATTTTCTATTTTTTCTCATTGCTCAGAGTTCCATTATTCAATTAAAAATATTTTAGCTCTTGAATTATTTATTATGCTCATTCAAAGGGGCCAATACCAATAATAGGCAGCTGAATGTGTGACATGGCATTAATTAGGCCGTCCCCCCCCCAATCCTCTTGTTCTAACCTAACTGCGTAATATATATGCATAGGCGACCTATTATGATAAGTAAGAGTTGAATTAAGAATCATAAAATTTGAATAAAAATATACATATATGATAATTATATATATTAGAATAAAAGGAAAATATATGAGTTAGTATAAAAGAATAGTGAGATGAAGCACAATAGCCTTCAGTTTATGCTCCTGTTGCGTGTCATTTTAAAATAAGCGAAGGCGGTTTTATGAAAATGAGGAAATAGGATGCCTACAATTGTTCTTAGTCAACGAAGTTAATCATTATAAAGCTATTATGAACTTATTAGTTTTGTTGAGAAATATGTTAAAAATGAATATTATTAAAACTTCTGACGTTAGCATTGTGCAGTTGGATTATTGTTCAGATTTTGAGATGTACATTAAGAACTTTATTTTTAAAACCTCATTTTATAATTGAATTTTTAAAATGACGCTTTTACATTCTTTTTTACATATTTCTTTTTATGTTTCAAATAGTCTATGATTGTTTAGTGTGGTTAAAAAAAAACAAACTATTATTGTTTTGAACATGTTTTTTGCAGATAATTTACTATTGATGTTTTATTTATTTAATGACTGATTGTTCAGTTATTGTTGAGAAATATAATATATAGAATTTTTTAAAATTGTTTTAATGTTAATAAAATTATATTTTTGATAGATAAATATGTTTGATTATATACATTTATGAGAAATTATATTTTCGAGAAAAAAATAAATAGTTGGCTCGATGGGCGGCAAGAACGCTAATTATAATATTATAGTGTTTTGATTTCGCCTAGGGCATTTGTCCCTAGTCAAGCCATAGTGGAAAAATCCTTGGGTTTATCTCGGGATAGGAAGGGCTAGATGGCTATTTTTTTATTTATACCACCTGCTCTTCTGAGGTGTGGAATTTGAAATAAATATATGAGGGAGTATACATAAATATATTTCAAAAAAGCACAAAATACCAACACCTTTATAGAATAAAGCCAGTAAAAATACTCCAAAGATTCTCCGAGAACATCTACCATATATTAAGTACAGCTAAAAATTCCGTTATAATGAAGCTGAGAGGTTGATAAAATAAATTTGTTAAACTAAAATTTACGAAAACAGCTGCATACGTTGTCTACATAGAAATTATATGCATGTGGGTATTATATAGCTCATTATATCTTTTAAGCAAAATGAATTCTGCTTAAGGCATCTATTTTTTTTTTTTTTTAATGAGGTTATTTTTTGATGTACTTAATGCATTGTTGCCATTTTGCCTACAAATTCTTCAGTATCACTTATCTGTTTGTACACTTCATCAGTCTCATTTGGGCGACTTGATAAATATAAACTTTTAAGTTTGTTTAAATTGACCCCTCGCAACGAGCGAAAGAGAAAGGCCGCGTTGAGTCCTGCGACGAAATTTCTCTTGGAATCGAACAATGGATAACGGAGTTAATCCTTCTTTAGAATTCGATCACCCTTTTACCATTACTTCCTTGTTTATCAATCATGTCATTTTACAATCTCAGAGAAAATAAATAAATAAATGTTAACTTAATAAATTTGTGGTCATTTTAAAAACTGTGAAACCCGATCTTGAAATAAAATTGATATCGGGAGAATATGTATTGAAAATTGTTTTTATAATTTTTTGGAATTTTTGGAAATATTACCTTCTTCACCCCTTCGTCTAAAAAGGAAGTAATGGTAAAAGGGTGATCGAATTCTAAGAATTTAAAGAAGGATTAACTCCGTTATCCATTGTTCGATTCCTATAGAAATTTCGTCGCAGGACTAGACAGAGCCGCCGGAGGGTCACCAGCCCACAAAAGGAGTGTTGCCGTTAGCGCGCCCAGTGAACATTGCGATGTTGAACTTAGAAAAATGAGCTCGGGTCGCCCCCCCCCCCCCCTTTCTTTCTTGACTATTGTACTTAAGTGCTTTATCTCACTCCTACATTCTTCTACGATATTCTTTTATTCTAATAATTATATTTCTATTCCAAGTTTATGATATTTAATTCAACTCTTACTTATCATAATAGGTCACCTATGCATATATATTACACGGTTAGGTTAGGGCAAGAAGACTGCGAGGGGGGGGGGGGGATCAACGGGCTAATTAATTAATAATAAGAAATAATCTCATTTATTTGTAAGCTTAATAAATATTAAATAAAAGTTTCCTCAATATAAAGTGATTTCGACCTAAAATGAATGAAGCAAATGGATTTGTAATTGCAATAAAGATGTGTCAATTATAGATAAACAACGAGTTAAATATCTAAAATTCTTCGGTGATTTAAAAATCTCGATCGAATCTGCATTTCCACCCAATTGACGTCCACCGAATCGTCGCGTCCACCGAATTGACGTTCACCCAATTGTCGCGTCCACCGAATTGTCGTTCACCCAAATGTCGTCCACCGAATTGTCATCCACCCAATTGTCGGGCTCCCGCTGAAAACATAGGCTGCTGAGAAACTCCTTTAGGTACCAGAACAGGTGGAAGTCATTGGACATGAGGAGGGTGGTCAAGTTTACCCAAGAAGAAGATCTGATTAGACCTTGTGTTTAAGCAGTGTAGCTTTGCATTGTCATGAAGCAGCCACGCCACTAGTCCATTGCATTAGGTCCTTGCATTTTACTGATGTGGCAATGCATGTCTGCTGCTTTAAAAAACGGACAACCGGGAGATATTTGGGTTTAAGATATATTTAAAAAATCTCACTCTGTATACTGAAAAAGATTTTTCATTTATATGAGGAGTTGGAGCATTTTTTGTATGAGAATTCCAGTGTGGCTGGAAAATATGAAATATATAGATGAAAGGACAAGGAATGCACAAAACATACGGACATTAAATATCACACCAACATTTTGCTCTTCATGTTTATTAAGGTAGTTGACATGACATTACAGATTTCATATTACAGCACACATTCATTCTAAAGGGCATGGAAGGGCATTATTCCAGTCATCTTCTACCAACTTCCTACGGAGAATGGCTATTTTGATATACGAGAGTTGCTCAACTCTGGTTACATCATCCTGCATGGCGGTTGACTAAGAACAGAGTTAACATTGCTCTCTGTGCAACAGGAAATCACAGAGTCATTTGGTGTTGTAGAAACGTACTATAAATGCAGGCTTCCTTGAGAAATGACGTCTTGTGATACCATCTTTTATGCCCCAACCGTTGTATATTCAGTGAAATAATTCCATTTATGGAATGCTTCTTCTAAGAGTTTTGTTCTTTTTCCTTGACTTTTCTCTATTTAAATTCAAGAGAAGCAATGTTTGGGTATCGAGTAAACACGGCGTCATGCTTAAGATGAGTCTCCTTACTCGCATCTGTACTCACAATCGAATGTGGAACCATTGTAAAAATTCCCCAATCACTCCAGGTTTTCGCTATTCCCTCTGTAACTTACCTCGACATTTTGGATAATTCAGCACCTCCAAACAGTTTGGAACTGGACAATTCCTATACCAATATGAGAATGCTCCTTGTCTCAAAAACAAGTGTGTCCAGGAATCGCTTCAGGAGACAGGGTTAAAGAAATGAACTGGTCTGCACAGAGCTTAGACAGAAATCCCACTGAACATGTGTGGGATGAATTGGAGCGACAAGCTGGGCCACATCGCCTAACATCTGCAACTGATCTCGTCAACATTCTTCGGGAAGATTGGAAAAAAAATTCCTGAAGCTATCTACAAAAATCTGGCAGAAAATCTTCCTTGGAGAATAGAGGCCTTACTAAAAAGAGGGGTTCATCCGTGACCACCGAGGGAGAAAGCCTCTGCATTGAAACTTAATACGTTGTTACATCATCATGGGTAGTGCAAATTCAGGGCTTATTATTGGTAGAAATACAAATAACAATGCACTATCTATGACGATGTAACAATGTACTACATTTCAATGCAGAGGCTTTCTCTCTGTGGTCATGGTTCAATTTCATAACAATATTCATGAAATCATCATTGAGCGCAAAAGTATAGGTGCCCAGAAAGTAACTGCGTTGGCTAAATTCTATGTCTGCTTCTCTTTGCTCTTAAACTGTGCACGAAATTTGGTTTAACAAGGGGCATTCAGCAGCTTGCCAGTGTAAATTGAAGCTGAGCACCCGATTTTAATATAGATAATGAACTCTTGAATGAGTTCTGTAATTAAAATGACTATACTTTGTCCAACTTTATGAATAAAGTGAAGTCAAGAAACTATGTCATTTAGTGTTATAGTATTCATTAGCACACCCTCCCATCATCAGATATATAGTATATGGGTTGCCATCATGATTTTTTAAATAAATCTCGATCATAAGACTCCTTCTTCCTTTTTATTTAATTTCGTCATATTCTATTCCAAATCTGAGATTTTCATTACTTCTGCATGGGAAAATATCATGACTGCAGCAAGACTTTGAAACTGTATACATGAAATCTTCTTGAGAAATATTTCTCGCAGACTAATCACAACCACTGCACTTGTAACATTACTCTCTTCTCAAGATTGGACAGCCATAATGTATTTACTCAATTAATTCAATAGTCTACAGAGGGTAGCCAGTAATGTTTTGAAACACCTGAAAATTCATAAAGCCTCCTGCATTGAGGCTAGAATGCTGCTGCATGCAAATTATTTAATGTTGATTTCCCAAATGTTCTGCAGTTTCAGTGTGAGCATGTGCAACCATGCCGCGACCGAGAATTGACCTCCAATTTAAGGGGAAAATTATCAGCTTTTTACGACAGAATTGGTCCACATCTCAAATTATAAAAGTTGTCAAGCAGTCTAACCGTGTTGTAAGTGCAAGCACAATTCCAAGGATCATCGCAGAAATGAAATCCCTGGCCAACAAACCCCTGACAGGTACAAAACGGAAGAAACAATTGGGTCATCCACAAGTGGTTCCAGCATCCAAGTTGAAAAGGCTCAAGAAAATGGCCAAATCAGACAATCCTCCGAGTCAGCAAACCATGGCCCGATTGCTGCATCTTTGTAGATCAACAGTACAGTACCATCTGCAGAAAACATTCAACCCGAAACTACGGAAAAAGAGAAAGGTTCTTGGGGTGTTACCAGCCAACATAGCAAAACTGTGGCAAAGATCGTGGCCCCTGTACGTTATTCGCTGAAAAATGACAAAAATATAACCACAGATGAGGCCTGGTTCTATCTGTCGGATTGCAATGGCCAATGACGAGTGTACTTGCTACCACAGGTGTGCCGGTTTCCTGTGACACATTCATAGGGCGTTATGGTATGGGGAGATGTTTGCTGCAACTGCAAGACAGTGCTACAGTTCGAGGATAAACTCTCAATATTACCTCCAGAAGATCATCAAACCATTTGTGACCAAGGATGCCCCTCAATTATACCCCAACGCTGGCACGATTCTCAATCAGGATTCAGCACCTTCCCATGTGGCATGGAACACACTGCAGTTTCTGGATAGCCAGAAATTCTCATACATATCACCGGAAAAGTGGATGCCACAGTCCCCGGATGCGGCTCCGATGGATTTCTTCGCCTGGGGTGACCTTCAGCAGAAGATGTGGCACTGTAAAGTAGAGACTCTATAGTCAGGCTTAAAAAGGCGCTGCAGGAGGAGTAGCGCAACATGCCCCAGAAACTCATCGATAAGGCCTTGGTGGTATGGCTAAAGTGCTGCAGGGAAATCTACTATAACAAGGGATACCAGATTGAGTAACTGTAACATTCTACCTCTTTCCATTCAACAGCAATAATAAACAAGTTTGTTTCAAAACATTATTGGCCACCCTCTGTAGAATCTTGAAAGGGGCCTACTGATTGGAAAGCAAGATATCAATTTTAGTTAATTTGTTTGTAGCCTTAAATATCTGCAGATATTTTCCAAAGAAAGAATGCTTTTCCCCCTCTACTTTTAAAGGCTAATTGTAAAGCTTTAAAGTAAGTTTGTACAGTCGAACCCCACTATAACGAACGCCCATATACAGTGTTACATCTAGATGGAAATAGAAGGGTGCGCCACCCTGCCCTTTTCTTTTTATTTATTAAAAGTGTAACCTTATATCCCTGATTTGCTCTGCTTCTGAACAAATGGCCCCAATTATTGTTCACTTCCCTGCCCTACCATTTCGCTAGATGCAACCCTGCTTATAACGAATTTTTATTTTGGTCCCAACCAAGATTCCTATCAGATGCTACCAATTTTGCTTTCATATATCGAATTTTTATCTCCAGCAAATTTGCAATTTGTTCCATATAACTATTCGATTGCCTCCTTATAATGAATTTTGAAACTAATTTCTCGAATGCCATTTTCTCAGTCTCTCTCACACTATTGTTTTGAGGCACTTGTGTACCTTACTTATCAACAACAGGTCACATTTTTCTCACATGTACAGCATGGGTGCTGTAAAACATAAACAGTTCACTTTGGAAGACAATCTTCAAATGATCAAAGTTGTTGAATTTGGCAAAAAAAAAAAAAAAAAAAAAAAAGATGTAGTAGAACGTTTTGGAGTCAGTGCTTCCATATTATCCACCATTATTAAGACCAAGGAGTCTGTGCTTCCATATTTGTATTGTAAAATGATTGTATACAAGAGAATAAAAATGATAGTTCAGAAAAGGCTTCTTGTAGATGTGAACACGGCTACCCGAAATGGTTTAAAGACATACTGTCAAAAAATATTTCTGCAAGTTCACCTAATCTTCTAGGGCAAGGTAATTTCCAAGCAAGTAGTGGTTGGTTGCACCAGTTTTGTAAAACACTGTATTTGTTCAAAGATTGTGTTAATGCATAATAAGTCCACATATTAGCATATTTGTAAGTAAAAAATGTTAATTGCAATAGTTCAGATTATTAAAGTGTGAAATGCAATAGGAGATTCCTAATGTTGATAATTATAAAATTAAACATGTTTCTGTATAACGAATTTTCAATAAAACGAAGCTGTTAGAGAGGTCCCAATGACTTCATTATATGGAGATTCAACTGTATATGAGAAATAATCTTACCTTTTTCCTTAGATGTTTGAGGCGAAGTTTGTGTTCTGCTGTTTCTGAAAGAACTTCCTTAATTGCTTTGGTCCACTTAAATTTTTTCTTACCTTCCCCTGTTGATTCGTTTTCGTCAACATTTTCTAAGTTTTGATTAAGTTCTGGATTAAATGATAAATGCAATAGTTTTGTTTAATTATAGTGAACTATGAATGATATAAAACTAACAGAATAGATCTTTAATTTTGTACCATTTTCTTTGGTTATACATGTATCTCCATGTTGAAAATCGCCAAGTTTCTTATTCTTCTTTTTGGAAGAACCATCATTTTTACCAGCAGTTTCTTGCAAAGCATTCCCATTAGCTGCATTCATGCTTTTAGTTTCGTCGACGTCTGGGGAATGACTGTGCTTTTTCTTCTTTTTATGTGAATTTGTATGTTCTAATTTATCATCATTTGTCATTCCATCAGCATGTTCTTCTAATCTACTGGATACTTCACCGTTATCCATTTCCTCTTTATTGTGAGATTTTCTTTTTTTCTTTTTGTGTGAATTCGTATTTTCCGATTTATCATCAATCGTCATTGTATGCATTTTATTCGATTCTTCAGCAGCTTCTAATCCACTGGATATTTGGCTGTTATCCATTTCTTCTTCAGTGTGAGATTTTCTTTTCTTCTTTTTGTGGGAATTTGTATGTTCTAATTTATCATCGTTTGTCAAGGGTGTTTTATTCATTCCATCGGCAGGTTCTTCTAATCTACTGGATATTTCACTGTTATCCATTTCCTCTTTATCATGAGATTTTCTTTTTTTCTTTTTGTGTGTATTTGTATTTTCCGATTTATCAACATTCGTCATTGTATTCGTTATATTCATTTCATCAGCACCAGCTTCTGATTTATTGGATACTTCACTATTACCCATTGCCTCGTCATTATGAGATTTTCTTTTTTTCTTTTTGTGTGAATTTGTTTTTTCTGATTTATCATCATTCGTTACTGCACGCATTTTATCAGTTTCATCGACAGCTTCTTCTAATCCATTGGATACATTACACGTATCTATTTCCCCTTCATTGTGAGATTTTCTTTTCTTCTTTTTGGGTGAATTTGTTTTTTCAGAGTTATCATCATTCGTCGTTACACATGTTTTATTCGTTTCATCAGCAGCTTCCTCTAATCCATTGGAAACTTGGCTGTTATCCATTTCCTTGTCATCGTGTTTTCTTTTCTTCTTGTGTTTTTTCTTTTTTTCGTCTGTTGATGCTTGAGAAACATCTTGCTTCTCTTCCATAACACTTGAATCATCAAGTGTTTTTACATTCCCCTCTGACTCTTTGGACTTCTTCTCTTCATTTGACTAAATATTAAAATAGGGCAAAAGGAAAAAATAATTGAAAAAAACAATGATAAGATAATTGAGACGTTCTTTCATTTTGGATAAATACTAACTTGAAAAGAAAGAAGTGCATCACTGAAGATTTTCCAAGCATCATTAATCAGCTGCATGTCGGATATCTTCAGAGAATTTTCTAAGTATTTCTAGATCCAAAAGAGAAAAATAATGATTGCAATAACTATTTTGTGTATAATAATCTGCTTAATGTATAATACCATTTACTCCCTCCAAGATTTAGGGATTTAAGAGGGTTATCCAGAAAATATCGTCATTGCGAACGGCACTACTTTCATCTTGCAGAAAAGTATTATTTTGCTCTTTCATGTAAATATGGTAATTAAAAAAAGCATCTTATGGTAGTTTAGAAGGTGAGAACTATAGCAAAAAAGAATTTGTGTACAGAAAGATAATGACGCATTAGACCTATGCTCGGTGACAATAGTGCAGTCATGCCAAAGTCCTGTCCCTACAAAACAATGGGCAACACCAAATTGGTTTACCATAAAAGTTTGATTTGAAAATTAAAGCCGGGCATTTATCTAAAATTTCAACTAATAATCAAAATTAAACACGGGGTGATAATACCCTGAAAAAACTGACGTTTTGCATAGAGGGTATCCTTTGTTAAAGCAAGGAGGATAATGGAGAATTATCCCGAAAGTGATAACAGTACTATTAGAAGAAGACTTATACACAAAAGTCGCTTAATAAGAAATTATTCTCTGCCCTGACCCCATTGATGTAATTTACATGTAAAAATGCCCCAATAAATTCTTTGAAAAATTTTTGTTTAAAACAAGATATTATTTACTTTTATTACGTCAAAATTTAAATTCCCGAATCTGAATATTCTGTGATTTCAATGATAAAGTATTTTTTTTTCGTAAACACGTAGTGATTGTATAGTGAAACTACACTTATCTTCTCCATAACTGGATTGGTCGAAGTCTAATCACAATGCGACATCGTGCTGCAAGCACTATAGGCATTTAGTTCTTTAGTTTTCTTTATAAAGAAGTTCAATTCTTAAATTTTTTAATGTTCCCTAAATGCATTTTTAATAAAAGATAATACAGTAATGAGCTACTTGCACTTTATTTCTTTCAAAACAAAAATTTTTAACTACTGAACTACTTGCCAAACAAAAAAATGACCGACGATGTTGCTGATGCATCATGGGGAATAGAAGGGACAATTTTAGGGATTGTTTTAAATCTCCAAAATTATTTTTTTAATCCTGTTCTTCGTAAAACGTTGAAAGTTTATTTTTGTAGGAGTTTCTAAGCAGTCTATGTTGTGGGTTGTCCAGGAAACCAAGTACTGTAACAATAGGTAAAGTCAAAAACCCTCACCGGTGAGAAGAGTTAGCGAGAATTTCAGGTTGTCCTGATATACAGGGTGTCCCAAAAGTCTGGTAACATGTCAGGAAACTCAAAGCTGCCAGGTAGGCGAGATCTGATAAGTGTAGTTTATGGATATTAGGGGGTGGGGAATTCATTGCCGCGCTCACAATTGGACTTTGACCCTCAAATTTAAGGCCATCCATTTGCTAAATCGAAACTATTAAAGATAAAGAAATATTTCCGATTGCTACCCTGTAGAGCAACACCACTTTAGTCTAAAAGCAATTTTTAATCACACCCTTCCCCTTGAAAGATTTTGAGAAAATGGGCGAGAAAGAGTCACTCAAGGTCAGGATGGGCTGAGGTTTCTAACACATTTGAATTGTAGTTTAGCACAACGTTGGGAAGGCTCATTAAGTGATTGGGTGACATTGTAGGTAGAGAATGTTGAGAAAATTTATTTGGTTCGTTTAAATCTTAGTGAAATATTTTTCATGTAATTTTGTAAGATGATACTTACTTACTTTTCAAACCCGCTTATCCGTTAGGGTCGCGGGGGCTGCAGCCCTATGGAGGATCTCCAGCGATCGCGATCTTCCGCCATCAGGCGCATGTCCGCCCTGGTAATATCCAAGTGACTCGAACCCAGACTCTCCATGTAGTCTAGCCACCTGGTTCTAGGCCGACCCCTTGGTCTCTTACCCACCAGCTTGGAAAATAACAACTGCCTAGGAAGACTAGTTTGCAGCATCCGTATCACGTGCCCATACCAGCGCAACTGAGATCTCTCAATGCGGAGAAGTAGCGGCTC
>JAHWFO010022643.1:1110610-1147871 GCA_023313115.1 Rhysida immarginata
CCATACCAGCGCAACTGAGATCTCTCAATGCGGAGAAGTAGCGGCTCAACACCTAAAGATTCCCTTATTGTGCTGCTGTACACTCTATCTAGTAGGGTAACACCTGCCACACCTCTCAGAAATCACATTTCGGCCGCTTGTACCCGCGATCGCACTCTTTCGGTCATTACCCAAGCCTCATGACCATAGGTGAGAATGGGGACAAAGATAGATTTGAAGACGGAGAGCTTGGCTTTGTTACCCAGCTCTCGTTTCGTTACCACGGATCGCCACAGTTCACGTCTGACACAGCTTGCTGCACCGATCTGAGCATCCAATTCTTTCTCCTGCCGTCCATCACTCGTGAATGCAATCCCGAGATACTTGAACTTCTCCACCTGTCTCAATGAGGCTCCCCTAACATGGAGAGCGCACTGAGCTGGCTGTCTTGAAAGAACCAGAGCCTCGGTTTTAGCCACACTGATCTTCATCCCAGCTTCTTCACATTTGGCTGCAAACCGGTCTAGTGCATGCTGAAGGTTCGTGTGAGAAGACCCAAGCAGGACAAGGTCGTCCGCAAAGAGCAACCTCTCCACCAGGCAGTCGCCCACACAAACACGCTCATCGCCTCGGCTGCCCCTGTCTATCCAGTCCATAAAGATAATGAACAAGATGGGCGACAGTACGCACCCTTGGCGGAGTCCAACACCCACGGTGAATGGTCTTGACTTAATGCCATTTATCCGGACACACATCTCAGAGCTTTCGTACAGAGACATGATAGCAACCAGTAATTGCCCATCCACTCCATACTCTTGCAACACTTGCCAGAGCTTCTCCCGAGGAACCCTGTCATATGCTTTTTCGAGGTCCACAAAGCAAGCGTAGACCTCTTTTGCATACTCCCAGGATTTCTCAAAGATTTGCCTTAGAGCAAAGATGTGATCCGTCGTGCTTCGGCCAGGTCGGAAACCACACTGCTCCCCCGACAGTTTGGAGTCGACTATTTCCCGACTTCTCTTCTCCAGACACTTAGCGTACACTTTCCCAGGAATGCTGAGCAAAGAGATGCCTCGATAGTTGTTGCAATCTCTCTGATCTCCCTTTTTGAAGATAGGGATCACAATTCCTGTCTGCCATTGCTTAGGGGCCTGTCCAGATATCCAAGCAACCTGACACACTCGAGTCAGCCACAGGATACCATCCTGATTTAAGGCCTTTAACATCTCGGACCGGATTTCATCATCACCTGCAGCTTTGCCAGTCTTCAGGGACTTAATTGCCCATCTGACTTCTGTTTCAGTGATACAACCGTGACTATTCTCCGCTCCAAGGTGCACCTCGTATGCCTCAGTTGTTGTTGTCACCGGATTAAGAAGAGATGCAAAGTATTCCTTCCACCTATGCAATACGCTCTCCTCCGTTTTCAGAAGCCTCCCATCTGAACTCTTAATAGTTTGTGATGAAAGAGACTTCTTTCTACGGAGGCGGCGCACGGTCTGCCAGAACACCTTGCTTGCCGAACCATAGTCTGCCTCCAATTTCTCCCCGAACTTCTCCCAGGCCTTGGCTTTAGCTGTTGATACTGTCTTTGCTGCTGCTTTTCGCACCTCAGTGTACCGCACTCGACTCGAAGTTGACTTATTTGCAAGCCATAGCAAATAAGCTTCCTTCTTTGCCTTGACAGCTTCTTGGACTTCACCGTTCCACCATGCAGTCCTTTTCTCACCGCCCTGCGCCACACTCAGCCGCTTACGACCACAGCACAATGCAGCCGAAGTAATCACAGCAGTTTTAAACAACTGCCACTCCTCTTCAACAGTACCACGATCACTGGATAGTTCTTTGTAAGATGATAACTTGGTTATTTTTCATTTATTGCAGTATGTTGGTAATAAGTATTTTATTATATCAAGATGACAGTGTTCCAGATATTTTTTATTATTCTGTTGGAATTACTTGATTGGTTTAAAATTTGAATATGTTAATGATAATAGTTTTCCTACGGTACAGTATTTGCATATGATTAATGAGACTACTTAATGAACAAATTCATTATTTTGTGGTCATTTTTCAATTTTGCTCTGCCTTGTTTGAACTTTAAGTAAATGTTAAGGCTATTCGTCGAACCTTTTTCATTTTCTCTACCACAATGTCACAATTTTCTCAAGATGAGATGGTAGACATGATTTTCTGTTACGAAGCAAGCCAAGAAAATGCAGCGGAAGCATGTAGACTGTATGCTGGGAGATATCCAATTCGTCGCCACTCATCAAGAAGTGTATTGTGGCGTATTGACCAACAGTTCTGTGACACAGGCTGTTATGCAACGTCCTCGTCAAGTCAACCAAGGACAGTAGCAGATGACGACACCATGTCAACTATCCTTGATGCAGTAGCTGCTAATCCACACACTTCGTGTCTCAGCTTCAGTTGAGAGTGACGTCACAGAATCACGTCGCTTACCGGACATAGTGTACAACATCGTATCCTTCCGCCGTTAGACTTGTACTACATTAGACCATCCTATAATCGCGTGGTTTCTCGAAAGTAGAATAGTCGAATGGTGTCTGTCAGATATCATTTTTTAAGATAATTTAATCCTCTTCGTGGAAACGCAGTCATCTTTCATTTCTGACATATCTCTTTCACTTTCTTCATGTAGGAATAAGACGCCGCCATTTTACATCAAATAATCTCGACTACAGACAGACTTCATTTTATTTATTTTTTTTCTTAATTTCGTCCAATAGCTTTTCTATCCACCGATTTTTTATTATACCGAAAAGAAAATTATGACAGATGATTGCAGTAAAAATTTTGAACTTTTTGTACAGATAATTATTCGAACTATTTCTTGATGTGGACGAACTGTAACCACTTCACTCGTGACGTGACTCTCAATTAAAGCTGAGACAGGGTATAGCGTTCAAGCAATTGCAGGAGACACTGGATACTGCAAGAGCTCTGTAAGGAATGTTTTCCACAAGCACAAATTTCATCCATTACATGTTCATTGCCATCAATTTCTCTCGCAACGTGTTGGTGATAGATGAATGGAGTAGTGTAACTGGCTCCTCTGCTAAATTGATGATGATTTGCAGTTCACATCCATTATAATTTGGTCTGATGAGGCACGGTTTTCAAGGAATGGGAATGTTAACAGATATAACTTACTTTATTGGGCAGACAGAAATCCATGCTAATTGCGGGAAGTTTCACATCAAGAAAATCGGCGAGTTATGTGGTACGAAATGTACAACACCAAACTGATTGGGCCCATATTCTACGACGGAACTCTCACAAGACTACAATACCGAGACCTGATTCTCAATGGTATTGTGTTCGATTTTCTTGATGAACTGCCCCTATCAGAAGGTCAACATGTTGGTTTCAGCAAGATGGAGCACAACCACACTATTACAAGGCAATGGCTGGATAGCACATTTCCATCACATTGGATTGGTAGATCTGGACCAGAACCTTGGCTGCCACGATTGCCAGAACTCACACCATTAGACTTCTTCCATTAGGGTTACGTGAACAACAAAGTTTACGACACACACCACCATCAGCAGTAGCTAAACTTCAAGAAAGGATGTGGTGACTCTTTCTCGCCCATTTTCTCAAAATTTTTCAAAGGGAAGGGTGTGATTAAAAATTGCTTTTAGACTAATGTGGTGTTGCTCTACAGGGTAGCAATTGGAAGCTTTTCTCTATCTTTAATAGTTTTTGAGTTAGCAAATGGATGACCTTAAATTTGGGGGTCAATATCCAATTTGAGTGCGGCAATGAATTCCCAACCCCAAAGACCCATAAACAACACTTATCAGATCTCGCCTACCTGGCAGCTTCAAGATATCTGCCATATTACCAGACTTTTTGGACACCCTGTATATTAAAACTATAACATGTAATCTGATTGGTCAATCATCGGTGTTAGGGCCAGTCCCATTCTATGAAAGGTAAAAAGAATGGTAATTTTATCCGTTTTCAAACTCCCATTAACTTCGTGTCATCTTAATTACTGTACTGTTTTGTAAAAATGTCATCCTCATGTACAAAGAAGCAAAATGTGTGATCTTTCTTTGGATCAAAAATTAAAAATTATTGAAGCTGTCTTAAGACCAAATATGAAGAAAGGGAAAGTTGCAAATGGGAAAATTAAAAAAAATAAAATAAAATAAAATAAAAAGCAAAACAGTTCGCTAGACATATGAACATCAAAAACTTCCGTCTGTTCAAATGGATGGATATGCAATTTCAAACAAAGAAACAGAATCGTCTATCATTCGATTGTGGTAAGGCTAATTCTGTTAATCCAGAAGTTATTGCTGATTGGAAGGAGAAAGTTCTCCTGAAATGAATCGAGAACTATACCGCTAAAAACATTTACAACTTGGATGAGACTGGTCTATTCTACAATCTACTGCTTGACAAAACTCACCATAATGAAAATAAAGACAACACAAACCCACAAAAAATATATTAAATACAGACTCAGATGTACATTTCATGAACCAAGTTCACTTAATCAGTGAGTCTCCGTTTCTTTTTTTTTTTTTAAACTCACCATTTCAAGGGAGGTAGGGTTAATATGCCTTTCTAAGTTGATTTATGGTTTATTTTCTGTATTATACAGTATACTGTACTATATTTAATTGATACTTTCCGGGTTTTTTTAAAAAGAAAAAAGGAGCAAAGAGCGCATATGGATGTGTACGAGTATGGATGGTTCTGACGAAAAATCATCATAATCTGAAAATATGGAAAGCCATGTTACCTTAAAAAAAATCAGAACGTTGCCGTATATTCATTTTCACAACAAACAATAAACTAAGAAAAGAAAACCGACATGCAATTTTATTTATCGACAATTGTACATCCCATTTTTTGCAGCCAAACATATCACTGACAAATTTAGAAGTAAAAATTTTCCCACCCAAAGCTATATAACACATGCAACCCCTTGATCAGGACGTGACTTATTCATTGTAAACTCTGTTTCGAAAACATTTAGTGCACGACATGATTCGTGTTGTTGTTGAAAATGAAGAACTGAAAAGATGGTTTGTTCTAGATGCCATTTTGAATGCATGCGATGCATGGCAACAAATACCAGAAGAGGTAATTGACCGATTTCATGCGTTTCCCATTGGTCCTTGAAATGACGCATTTTTCAAGATGGACGTCGTAGAACTCAATTGCCTCCATACATAACTGCGTTATTCTGAATTTTACATGGATTAATTGTTAAAATGGTTGAAAATTGCTATGTTCCTCAAGGCGTTAGCCGATATTGAAGAGATGAAGTTACTTGTCACTTGATTCCACGTGAGAAAAACTATTCGAAGCATGAACGTATCATTTATGAATGAGAAAGAAACAAATGTGTGCAGACAGGAAAGAATCAGCGAGGAACTCTTTCACTGAAATTGATTATTGTTAAATTCTTTTCCTTGGCTAATCCTTCCATTATTTTCTGCGATTTATCAGATGTTTTTAAAATGTATTAACAATGTCGTCACATTCTGTTCACCAAATCGCCAGTGGCGACAGTTCAACTAATCTGACAAATGTGGGCGTGTTTCGATAAATTCCCAAACTTAGCAAGAGCTAACTCGTGTAATTGTGGGCAGTGAGCTCCAGTGAGAATCGCGACAATCATGCTTTCGAAACAATGCGTTAAATTTTCACTTTTGGCGAACATACATGGCTAATTGTATTTATATGGACAATTTTTAATTAACTTTAGTTTAAAAGAGTTCGCATGTAATTAGCCAATTAGCCTCGAAATGACATCTGAACATCGGAATTTACCTCATACGTAATCAGATTCACGCATTAACAATAGCACAACCACTTCAAATGATTAAATTAAATGGACTCGTAAGTGCTTCTTTTAATTATGATAAGTCATTCGAAAAATGGTGCTTAAAAATAATTCTTTTTCCTCAAGTTATAAATAAAATAATTGAAGAATGAATAATTCATAATTTAATGTATAAAAACAATATTTTTTTATAAACTGTATTTATGAAAACTTTATTTAACTCTGTTCATTTTATGCACAATTTGTCGTTGTAATTATTAATAATAAACTCATTGTTTTTCGCTTCACAAATATGTTATGCTTCAAAAACATGAGATTCTGGTTCAAAGAAAATCACTACTAGTAAGATATTGGCTATAAAAATTTCAAGTACTGAAATTTTCAAAGTAATTTCAAGTATTGATACTGGCTATAAAAATTTCAATGGGAATGAGATTGGAATTAAGGGTTTAAATATCTCAAGGTATTTTTACATTTGTTTAGAAAAATTCATTTCCCTCCAGCTTCTGTTTTTGTTATTTAAATCCGAAGCGTATCTATTTCCACAAATGTAATTTTGAGGGTGTGCAGTAGGCCTACTCCGTTTTGTTTTTTTTCCATCGAGGACCAGCATTGACAACGAATCCGATCGTCTCCAGCCTCTTCCACATTACTATCGCAAGCATAGCTCGTCACAATGAAACGATAGTCTCTCTTAAGTAAGCCTATTATTTACTGATCGTTTTTCTAAATGTCCGAAAACTCATTTCAAGCGTAAAATCTTGCAGTGTCTGCAAACAATTAGTCATATTCCTATTACTGCTATGGCTCGTTGGAGGCATGATCCAGTTTACGGGCGTCATCTTGGAATGGGCGGGGCTTAGTGAAATCGGTCAATTCTGAACTGTTTTCGGAAGGCAGAGTGATAGGGCTATGGAAGAATTGCGGTTGGAAGATTTTCAAGGCTTCGAAGAATGGGAGATTCTTTAAAGTAAAGCTGCCTATCAAGAAAAACTAGCACATGTAACCATTTAAAGATTACTTCGATGTTGACCAAGCTTTGAAAACTTCAGATGCTCTAACCAATGAAGATATTGTTAATTACATTGTATTAGATGGTGTACATGAAACAGTTTAAATTCATGCTTTGTAAAAGTATCTGTTTGTTAATGTTGGAATCACCAACTGAGTTATAATTGAGTAAGGAACAATATTTCTGTAAAATTATGCAATACTAACCACCATCTTGGAAATCATATCGTTGCTATTTTAAGTCTTCGAAATGGTATGCGTGGGACTACAGTAGGAACACTTCAAGAATAACAAAGATGGATTCCGGGAAAAGAAAATGTTATGATGTAAAATTTAAACCATAAAAGCCTTTCTGCTATGCCAAGGAAAATAGTGGAGAACTTTTAATAATGAAGGAGTCATTTCCACAGATTCCAAAACAGAAGGCAACGATATCCATAGAAATGTCTTTAAGTTTACAATGTAAATTTTTTTTTCAGTAAATTCCATGTCAAAATTTATTGTTATTTTTTTGGGAATTGCTCTTAACACCTGTCTCAATTAATAGACTGGGAGCAAAGACTTTTTTACAATAGAAGCCTAGGCCTCAAATCAAGTCAAGGCCTAGGCTTTTACTAGTAAGTAAATTTCACTTATTTTCTGTGCCCAATATTATATAAACACTCAACTGCTGAATGCATATCAGAACGGTTCATTAAATTGAAAAGTTATGATGGAATGGCACATGAGAAAAAACAGTGTTGCAGTAATCCTTCACAAATGAAACAAGTTCAGCAAAGGAAATCTTCATTTTGCTTAGACCTCTGAAGTTGATGCAGAAATTGTTTATCATACTATCAAACGATACAATGACATTTCGAGCGTGGATGAGAAGGTGAGGAGCAGTCGTCCCCGCACTTCAAGAACTCCTGCAGCCATTAAAGCGATGTTTGAGAGAATTCGGCAAAATCCCCCTAGGAAACAGTAAATCTTGTCACGGGAGATAAAGACACCAAAAAAAACAACAACCAATAAACCAATATCTAGGATCTCAAGACCTTGGGCTTGGGGCTTATTGAAGACACACCAGCCAATGCTACTTTACGTGACATCTGGTCAACAAGATGCAATCGCCCGTTTCGATGGCATGTGGATGGAGGACACTGTCGAATCCTGTTTATAAACGATAAAACTTTAACCAGTGAAGAAAAGTGAAATAGGCAAAATGGCTGCGTGTATGCTCTAAGCTCAAGAAGCCTCTGAGTAGATTCTGAAAGTGCAGAGATGCCATCACCCAGTGACGGTGACGGTTTGGCAGGGAGTGGATTATGATGGGGATGACCAAATTGCAATTCTGCAAACAAAGCGTCAAAACGAACGCTGCAAATTACTAAACGGACATTATAGAACAAGAAGTTAAGCCCCTTAACAGTACTTATTTTCTGGAAAGCAATGGGTTTTTCAGCAAGACTCAGCACCCTCCCACAAGACCAAAACAAAACAGCATTGGCTACAAGAGAATTTACACAATTTCATCGCTACAGAATATTAACCCCATTGACTATCACTTTTGGAATATTTTGGAAGAGGTGGCTTGCTCAGAGTCTTACCACTATACCGCGAACTTGAAGCAGATCTTGTTGTCGTGTGCTGCCATCGATGAGTGGCCGGACTGTTTGAAGTACTTTTGAATGGCCATTTTGAACAGTTTTAGAGATGAACATATTCTACAGCAGTGTTTCCCAAATTGGGATTCGCAAAAATTTTTCTGTAATGGCGGATTATTGTATTGTATGTATATATGTTTATATAATTTTAAGCGCTACTCAGATCTTTGTGAAAGGGGCTCACGAGCTGAAAAAGTTTGGGAATCACTGCTCTACAGGAATGTGACAATAAAGAATATATTATCATATATACTCGTGCATAAGCCAACCCCAGCCGACAAGTACAACTGGATAATTAACCAGATCTGAATAACACAAACCATAATTTATCAGGGATCGTTCTAGGACCAAAAAACTATGAATCAATTTGACTACTCAGCCTGAAATTGAGTCAATATTTGATTATTTTTATATTCATCAAGAATATTTATAGATAATTAGAAATTTAAACAAGATAGCATGTGACAAAATGAAATGAGGTTAAAATGTGATGAGAATTATATGGCTGATGATATTTAACGAGTCAACTTTTTAGCAAAAATGCCCATTTGATGCGTGAATTGCGAGTAAGAACGAGCCCTGAATTTATGGTATTTAGTTTTGATACAACTTGATTACTCTTGATTACATTTGACTACATTTACTGTATACACAATGGCATAGCCATATTTATTCACTGAACAGATAAAGAATCATGTGGTTTTAGGTTAGATAATCTTAACTACAGGGCATTCCAAAATGTTTTAAACAACTTTTGATCATTATATAAAAAAACTATTTCAGATAGAGAAAAATGGTTTTCAACAAATTGTTTATCAACTCAAAAGGTTTTTTTGATGCAGCATTATAATGCTAGGTGTCGCGGCATCTTCCTTCCTGAAAATGGCGACTAGCGTAGAGAAAGCACAATGTTTGGCATGGTTTATTAAGACTGAATCTGAAACTCAAAGGAATTTTAGCACACAGTATGGAAAGACCAAATTGTGAAATGGCATGATCACTGGAAGTGTTCACCCAGGGAAATCAATAGGTCGACCAAACACTAGCAACGAGGATGTGGATCGTGTTCGGCAGGTTTTTCAACGTAGCCCTCGTAAGTCGATCAGATCAGCAGCCAGACAGCTCCAGATTCCTGGAACAACTGTTCACCGTGTTTTACACAAACGTCATAAACTTTATGCCTATAAAGTTTAACCTGTGCAAGCTTTGAACCAAGTGATAAACCACAATGTGAGCATATGCTGAAGAAATGTTACAACGAATTGACAATGATGAAGATTTTTTGAAGTCTGTTGTGTTTTCAGATGAGGCAACTTTTCATGTGCCTGATAAGGGCAATCGTCATAATATACGGATTTGTGAATCACAGCGTGACAGCCCAAAGTTCAACATGTGGTGCAGGCTTTTACATGATCAAGTTATGGACCCTTTTTTTTTTTTTTTTTTTTTTACATCGAGCCAACCGTTAACTCCAACAACTACCTTGACGTGCTTGAACAATACACATTTCCGCAACTTCAAGACGACCAACCAAATGTTTTCTTCCAACAAGATGGTGCCCCTCCTTACTGGGCGTTAACAGTCCGAGATCTGCTTAATGCTGAATTCCCTCAGCAGTGGATTGGGTGAATGGGCCTTTCTTGTGGCCACCTCATTCACCTGACCCGACACCTCTGGACTTTTTCCTGTGGGGTTCTCTTAAGGACAAAGTAGTACAGCACAAAAGTCTAAAGTGTGGCGGATTTGAAGTCCCGCATTGTTTCTGCAGTTAGTTTGGTAGATGAGGCGATGCTGGCAAGAACATGGGCAGAGGGTGAATATCATTTGGATGTTGTCCCTGCAATAAATGGTGTCCATATTGACGAGAACTAAAATGTTAAATTGATACGTAGCAATAATTTTTAAGTTTTATTTAAATGAGGGCTCTACTCCTGCAGCGTACTATAGATTTTGAAATAAATACAGCATGATTCATATAAAACTAACTTGATTTCTCTCGTTATTAACTCGTATGAAAATTCACCTGTTTTTACCGTCAAAGTAAGCATGACCGTTGGAGTTTTGACTTCTTGCTAAGCAAACACTTAAGCAAAACAAAACACTGCTCAATGGTATTGACATCATAAAGGTACGTTCACAAAGACGCGGTACAAGTGGAAGCAAGCAGCTGCGATGCGATGCATCAATCCCTGTCCTGTTCACAAACACGCGGCAATTCAAGCTTTCCGCATGACATTACAAAATACTGCCACTAGGGGCAGTGCGTGCACAGAACAAATACTTCCCGTTAAAAGTAAACAATCGGTCTCCATTACTGGCAAATTTTTATGATGAACGTGTTTGTTGGTTTATTAGGTATCGGAATATTTCTGTCAAATATTATTTCATTGGAGGTAGATGAAGATATACTTCTATTAGCTTTAATTCAGCGTCAGAGCACTTCCCACTCCTTCCAATGCTTCTATTTTGGCGCTCTCAAACTGTTTGGTAGAAAGAATTCACGTGACAACCTTGCCGCTCTCGCCACATGTACCGCATAGGAAAAAGTTGACTCCAAACGATCTCAGATCCGGCTTAGAAGCGGCAGACACGGAATGAATCTGATTGGCTATCGCGCTGCCGCTTCTGCACGTATCCCCACGTACCGCGTCTTTGTGAACGTACCTTAATCCTTCAATGAGATTGACAACAAAATCCAGCAATCCGCAGAGGGAGGGCATTTTCAATGTTTACTGTAAAGTGTGCAATATCCCAAATATATTCTACATATGAGGCATTACAAATCATGGTTAGCATCATTCTTGTTGAAATAAATAAAGAAAGAAATATGTTAGCTTTATAAAAATCATCCTGTATATCTGAATGAAATGCATGAAATAGCAAATTATATCATAAAGTATGAAAAGAAATGCTTACATTATAAAGTATGAAAAAAACCAAAAAACAATTACATTAAAATCACTCGAACCTGAAACTTTAGATGCTTATGTGGAATATTTTCCATAGGTATTAGGCGTCTGAGTAGCTCAGTTAATTTATCATTAGACTTCCTCTCAGCTACTACTGTCTGTAGATGGTCACTTAATTGTTCTTGCAGCTTTACTCGTTTAAGAGCACTGGCTTTCTCCTTATAATCTTTGCCTGAATACTTCTCTTCTTCAGTCATACATTTTGTGTGTTGGACATAAGCTTCTCCCCTGTTAAAAAAAAAAAACAAAAAAAAACGGAAACCCATTCATTTGTAACTGAACAAACCTTTTAAAATCAGGAAAAGCCATATCTATCTTCTTAAAAGAAACAACTACCCAAAGGTATAAAAGAAATAATATACACCACTCATTTTCATATAAAAATAATTCCAGGCCTTGAAAAACCAGCTCGTATTGTCATTTTTATCATTATTATTGCCTAGAATCTGCATACCGAATTCCACTACCTTACATATATAAATACCACGTAGAACTTTTGTCCCCTCAAACTCCCACTACTGTAACTCTAGTACACCAAACTAAATATTGAAGTAGAACATGTCTATGGTAAGCTACATTCTAAATTTCTGCCTTTTACGTCAAAAAATGTAGAAAATATGAAGGGGGCAGACAGATGGACATTATGAAATCATTAAGTTGTCCAGTTTTCCGCTACTTAATAATAAAAATGAAATAAAATTCAATAACAATGCGGAAATTTTCAAGTCCACATGAAAATTTCTTTATTCTTAAAAAAAAAACCAACAAACAAACAAAGGTAATTCTTAATACTAAATTAAATACATGTTATCGTCAGTCATCATACAAGGTGCAATACTTGTATTGAGTGCCTAACTCTAAGCCAATGAGCACTGCTGGCCAATTGCGTTGATTGCTGAAAGCACTGCAAGTACTATACAGGGTGAGCCATTTATCTTGAGATAACTGAATATCTCGGAAACTAATCATTGTACGCAAAAATGTCCAAAATCAAAAGTGAATTATTTCACGGGGGAAATTCATTAGTTAAAAAATTACCCCCCCCCCCCTTGTGAGGGGGGCAACTTTGAAATCTTAAATAGTAATATTAAAAATACATCCTATTTTTAATGGTATATTCCAATCTTGTACACAATATTCGAGAAATGTTTTATCTTGGTGTTTTTTCAATTGATCCAACCGTTTAGGAGATAGAGGCCCTGAAAGTGTGGAATTTTTAAAGTTTGGAACCCAATTTTATCGATGAAGACAGAGATAGAGAGAGGGTCTACAGACATTCCTATTCTACTTTTTAATGGTCATTAAGAATCCGAAGTCAGAATTTCAAAAGTAAACTTTTGGGGGCAGCAGTCCTAGACAAGTCTATGCGTGTGTATTGAAAAATTTTAGATTTTTGAAATTCTGACTTCGGATTCTTAAAGACCATTAAAAAGTAGAAAAGGAATGTCTGTAGACCCACTCTGTATCTCTTTGTCTTCATCGATAAAATTGGATTCAAAACTTTAAAAGTTCCATACTTTCAACGCCTCTATCTTTTAAACGATTGAATCAATTGAAAAAACACAAAGAATAAAACATTTCTCGAAAATTGTGTATAATCTGAATATACCATTAAAATAGGGGTTCTATTTAAGATTTCAAAGTTACCCCCTTCCCCCCTCACAAGGAGGGGGGGGGGGCAATTTTTTAGCTAATGAATTTCCCCCGCGAAATAATTCACTTTTGATTTTGGACATTTTTTCGTGGAATGCTTAGTTTCTGAGATAGTTGTCTCAAGATAAATGCCTCACCCTGTATAAACTCACTGTGAATGGAATTTCAAATGGAATTTGCATCTGTTCTGAACCACGTGGACATGAGGACAATGTCAGTGGTACCTGACTGTGCCCATGTGGCTGTGGCAAAAGGGTAAATTTTGGACTCAGTATTAACTAAGTACGAACTCAACACGGGTGGTATATGGAAAAACGCAATTAAAATTAAGCTACATGTATAAACATTCTTGAGGCCCCAAAATGAAAGAAACAATTTTATGTTATAAGCAGTAATTACATTACAAGTTTCATAGACATCAATAGCAAATAACTCATGAGACACAGAGGGTATAAGAAATCATTACAGCTGGCTGCCTACTTCCACTGATAATACATAGTGAGAATCTTGCATTCTCTTGGACAATTGGTGCAGCTCAGTTCCCAGCTGCTTCATGGACAACCGACCGAGTTCCACAACGCATTATCACCCCGGTGCACTCAGTGCATAACGACACAACATCGACGCTCAGACACGTCGCGTATTTCTTTTGATATCCTCGGAGGACAAACACTGTAACCTCCCATTTCTGGGCACACCTTGTGACCTCATAGACAACCAGCAGTCACGTGCTCAGCGTATAATTTAGCACCTACAGCTGAGCATGATTGCACGTAACAGAGGATTCATTCCACGGTTCCTCACGATAAACAGCTTTCACATCCATACGAACCAACCCCAATAAACACAGCGTGGGAACGACTGCCAACAAAACAAACTGGGAGGAGCACATGGCTTAAAGAGCGATGCTCAGACTAACAATTACCAACAGCAAACTAAAAGCTGCCAGAGAATACACCTACAATAATAATCAATACTGGCAATTCGCGGTCCACTCGATGCAGAAGAGATGCTTCCCGTCCGAACACAACAGTGCAAACACAGCACAGTTATCAAACATGATTTGTGCTCCTGTGCACACTGCATACACCCCAGGGGCACAGACTAGTCACAGCAAAGGCTCACACCAGTTCTAGTACACCCTTGTAAACGTAACGACTTGAACACATGGCCCAGCACAACTGTTCGATGCACAGTTGGTTATCACTAATTGTGTATTCAGAAAGCAAATATCGTCATTCACCAGGAACACAACGAGGGGGTTCGGGTGCCTCGCCATCAAACAAAAGAAAAGAACAATCTCTCACCAGTTAGGAAATCCGTTATCCAGGTTCTCGAATGTTACTCGATTACTAATTCCAAACAGTCCGGAATCCTTGAAATGACATTGTACGTGTCAGAAAACACAAAGATAAGCAAAAGATGCATAGTTATAACTGCCCGGACGTCTCTCTCTCCATTCGCCCTGGATGATCTTTGTTGTCTAACTTCCGTGTTCAAAAGAAATCTTGTAACAATCATCTTAACCAAAAATAGCAACTAAGGGAATTGCGGCATCAATTCCCAGAATATCACGCAGCAAACAAAGGCCAGCAGGAAGCTTTTCTCCCATTGTTGCAACGCGGAAACAACACACGCAAAACAATAATATATACGAAAAGCAAAACCGCTAACTCCTAATGAAACTAGAAAATAGATAAAGAGAAAAATGCCAGAGACAAAGCAGAATAAACCCACTCACTTGCAACACAAGCATACGAAACACTAGACAAAAGAACAGCACACATCATATAACACACCCTCAACATAACATACACTGACATCACGTGTCACATATTCTACACTGTGCAGTAGATTTTCTTTTTTTTTTATGTCTTTTAATTTAATAGTTTTTCTAATTTCTCTGTCCTTTTACAGGTTTAAAATTAAGCAAATCACTACATCTTAATTCAGGAAATCTTATTCATCACCAAGAAGTCTGCCAATGGGTGTGTAATACTTAGCAGAGAGTTAAACAGGGTACGTACACTTTTCTCATGAAAAAAATAAGTACTCCATATAATTTGTATGCACCTCTAGCACGATTAATTTATGTATTATCAGGCAAGCCTGCCTTTTATGAATGCATGAGTTCATTAAACAGACTCAGTACATGTAAGTAAAATTTAAAAGAAAAAGAGAAAGACAAGAAAAATTTAAAACAATATATAACACTTTTACGTAAATATTAAGTTTTTCTATACATTACTGTGTAAATTAAATGCCAGGTGCTAATTGGGTGTCATTTCCTAAGGACAAAATAAGATCAAATGTTCTTGAAATTTTTTTAAGATTGGATCATTTGGAGAACACACGGGCCAATAAGGAGGACCCTAACCCATGAAGTCTTGACAATCAGAAGACTTGCAAAGGACTTCCCAAACAGGATTCTAAACAACCAAACCAGTTTCGAGAGGAACCCAGTCCTAGACATTGTCAACCAACATCATTATACTTGATCCAGGGAAAGTTGGAGTTGGTGGAGTCTAGGAAGTTCTGAACTGGCCAATCATGCAACTGATTATTCCTGGTTTACAGGGCTTAATTGTGAAGCGTTTTATAATATCATTTTACCTTTTAGTCAAACTACGTTATAATGCAGTTTAAATTTAAAAAATGAAAAATACACTTAAAAAAAAAAAAAAAAAAAAAAAAAAAAGGCTGTATCTGTATCTCGTCACGTTAATATAAATTAAATATGTTTAACTAAAATTTTATTTTTTTTTTTTTATTTTATTTAAAATTGCAAGCAACTGAAGCAATTAAATTGAAGTCAATATATCATTATTATTTTATTCTTTAATAAATAACTTTCACTTCTTTTCCTGTTTCTTTTAATGAATTAGAATTAAAAATAAATTGCAATTAAATATTTATTTACTACAAATATTTTAATAAAAATTTAAAAACAAAGGTTCTGGCCTCTTTCGTTTATTTGCTGGCCATTAAAATGACCTTTTAATGAGTTAGTCTTGAAAAAGACTGTTTATTAAAAAAGTTCAAACTAGAGAGATTGCGGGAGAATGTTAACGTCATCCCACTCTTCATCGCTGCCGCTATCCTCGCCGTTCACATGGATTATTAGCGGCTCCACCTGCTCCTAAATTAAACAATTGGTTTCCCAATACTTTTGTTCTATCTGAATAATGTGTTCGTGTTCAGCTACATTTTTCCTATTTCCAGGAGTGACTCCTTCAATTGCAGTTTTCGTTAACCGTTCAACGTCTGTGAGCTTCAATATGGTGCTTTTCTTTCTCACAAACTCTTTCACCTGTGCCCAGATTAATTCGATGGGGTTCAAATCGCAGTGATAGGGTGATAGTCTGATCACTAAATGTCCGGCATCTGTTAGCAACTCGTCAATAACGTAGCGCTCTTACCCTCTTCTTCCCAGGCGTCGAAAAAGGTGAAGGGTTTGGCGTGCTTACTACGTCTCCGAATTAGGCCTAGTTACGTCCTGAACGATTCTTCGTACGGATGTCCCTGATACTTGTGTTGCTGTAGATGTTTCGTAAAAAATTAGATCCCAAAGAAAATAAATATTATTTTTGTACAGATAAACTTGCTCATTTCAATGGTACCATTGAAAACCACATTGGGAGTAAAGCGTTTTGATATATTTTGATCTGAATGTTGGCTAATTTCGGATGCAAAATTTGTTCAACGTTCATGTAGAAACATCTCTGGATATATCAATACAACAGAGTTGCTATTTCATAACAGCTTAATATGGTAGTTGTTATGCACAGCTACAAGATATCATGATCCATAGGTCTTTTGTTGCAGAGTAACTGACCTCCAAACTGGGGTCTGGATTTTTTTGTGACAAAATTTGACGGTGACTTTGAAATAGAAAGGCAGCTGAATGGTCTACACACTACTTTTTTGATTGTTCCACTACATACTAATAGCTTCAAAAAGTTCCCAGAATTAATTTTTATTTCTGCACACAGAAAAAATACAAACATTTAAACAACATTTCCTTCAAAATACTATCCTTAGGCAGTAACACACTTCTGCCAACGTCTGTATAATGCTTGGAAACAATCTGTGAAGCCAGTTTGTGAAACAATGCGAAGTGCGGATACTGCAGCAGCTTTTGTCTCTAAACAGGGTTCGCGCTTACTCGCAATTTACGCGTCAAATGGGCATTTTTGCTAAAATTTGACTCGTGATTTTTTGACCAGTGAGTCAAAATTAACTTGTTAAATTTTGAATATCATCGGCCCATATCCTTCTCACCACATTTTAACTCCACTTCATTTTGTCACCTGCGCTCTTGTTTAAATTTCCAATTAACTATAGCAGCAACTACAGAGATTGTGGTTGCATGTACAAAATATAGAAATTAGAAAAAATTTAAAATTTGACTCGCAGTTTTCAGGCTTGGGATTTTTTGTCCTAGCGTGAACCCTGTCTACAGTTTCGCGTCTGCCTTCTCGCACGATGTTGCTCACAAGATTAATTGTGGGTGGATTGATTGAAGTTGATGGACGCCCACTCCGATGGTCATCTTTGATATTCGAACATTGTTCCATAATTGACATTTTACGTAGCGAAATCAGAATGCGATACACTACCAGTTAACAGACGGCCCGTGCACCACAGCATTCCGTTTAAATCATGCCAAAACACGTTCGAGCGTGATCTGCGAATGATAAACAAGCTTTGCTCGCTTACCCACACTACCTTAATTTTACAGCATATCATGATTCCGGGAAATTTTTGAAGCTACTAGTAGACCCTTTCACAGTAAGGAGCATGCGTTGTTCTCCTTCCAGATGGCAAAGCGCAGAGAAAGATTGGATAATGAATGCATCTTAACTGCTATTGTTATGTCTAACAACGTCAAAAATACGTTTGTGTTTCAAAAGAAAGATTTATTAAAGTAAACGCTGATCTTCATCTATTAGCAGGGAAGTACAAATTAGACATTCAAAAAAAATGCACAAACATGATTCTATTTAACAAAATATTGGAGTTACAAAAAGAAAACCTGACTACAACCAGGGAATAGAGAGTAGATAATGCTACAACAGATAATGCTGCTGTCGTTCATCCTCAGATAGGGGATTGGTTGTGGCCTAGTTGTTTCACTGATCAGTTCGCTGTTCAGTGAAGTTAAGCAACCTTTGGCACGGCCAGTCACTGGTTGGGTGACTGCCCTCAGTTCACTCAAGCCAGTGGCTTGATGGACTTGTTGCTGGGTAAGACGGCTTCTGAGGCCAGCATCAAGGTAGCACAGTGCATTGGATGCCCAGCAGCGGGGGGGATTGCCACTGGCTGGACTCTATACCAGTGGTTTTTATCTTTGCATCCCCCGTGATTTGGAGGGCACGTAAAGCCGTCGGTCACAGCTGCTACTGTCATCTCGTAGCAGTCGTTATTTATCACTGGGATGGTGCAAAATTCCCTCGTTGGAATAGGCGCCAAGATCATTACTCTGTACCTGAAGAAGAACTCTCCAGATATTAGTTTTTCTGATCATTGGGTACGTTATGAAGTACTCAATGATCAGAAATTAAATAATCTGCCTAAGTTGGAATTTATAAATATTTCCATAAATATTGTCTAAAAGAAATGACAATGCAGCCACATTCAAGGAATTTGATAGAGCCATTAAGCATACTGATGCAGGAGATGTGCACGATTACAAATTTTTTAAGGCAGTAATTAATAATACATTTAAAGAATAAAAATATTTATAGCAGTATTATTTTTTTACCCAAAAATTTAAAAAAAAAATTATTTTCTGCTCTAGCAGCTACATTTCGCAGTTTTATGCAGCCATTTTTAATTTTCTTGCCGTCCGGAAGTCCTATTGCACATGCGCGCATCTCATTATCGTGTTAGTGTGAAAACGTCTATTCTGCGTCAAAAGTTGTCCTGGTATGTCAAATTTCATACTTATTTGGCAACTAGAACCAATTTTACTAGGGGCCAAAGTTGTCCCTTTTTGCAGCACTTTTATCATAAGATAGCCTATTGAACATGGGTATGTAACTTCTAAACCAAATAACATTGAGCTCTAATATTTTGCAGTTTTGTTTAGAGTTTAGGACTACCTTTTTTTTTTTTTTTTTATTTTTTTTTACAAACTTTCATCCGATTTGGAGAGGGTTGTGTGGGAGCCTTAGGTCAGTGTTGCCAGAATGTGGGAATTTTAGTTAAAATTTTCGGCAAAAGGAAAAAAGGGAATTTTTTTTTATAAAACAGTCGATTTGTGGAAATTTTCGACATAACACAAACGAAATTGATAAATCGTGTATATGTTTTTCTTCATGTTGCTTCCTGGCAGAACACAAAAATTTGCATTCTCACGTGATGATCATGTGATAGCATAGCTTGCAACAACTGCTTTAAGGCGGGTTTTCAGCAATGCATGTGCATTAGATCTTTTCGTCTACACAGCCACAATCAGATAGCAAATTCCATATACAGATCAGCTATCTGATTGGCCACGGACATGCAAGCAGTATCATCAAGGCATCAGTAAACGAGAAAAGCATGTGCATTTAAGCTGCTTTAAATGCCGTAATTTTTATCTGCATTGCCATACACTCGAGCTTCAGGATTCTTTATAATAAGGTAAGAAATTGGTTGTATAGTTCATTATTTTTGAGGATGGTTAAATATTATTTTCATGTTAATAAAACCAATATATTTTAGCTACGTTGTCTTTCACTCCTTTCGAAACTGAAACTGGGAACAGGAAGTGGGGAAACTAGTGGGAATTGTGGGAATTTTTACCAATAGTTAATTGTGGGAAATTGTAGGAACTTTTATCTTGGAAAAACTGGCAACACTGCCTTAGGTGACTTCAGGTGATTTGACATGAATGAGCCCACTAACTTTTGCCACTTCTACACATAAATCGCCACTTTGATACTTCTGAAGCCATCGGCAATCAGTAGCGCAACCCTTGCAGACAGTTTTCATTTCGCCATTTGTCCATTCAAGAAAATAACCAAGTTGTACTTTCAGGCAGTAAAGCTATACAGTAATATCCCATACAATGTACCTTGCTGTTAACGTACATTTCAAACTAATGTTCATATTTAAACATCCCCGACAGAAACCCTACTCTTTTAATTTTAAAAATTTTTCAGTTTAATGTACCTCAAATAAAAGTACATTTTAGATTAAACGTTCTTATTAATGTTAAAGTTATCCCCTCATTATAACGATCATAGGTCGCAAACCTTACTCTGATTGCTCAACAGCTGTAAGCCTTGCTGTTCCCTCTCGTGTACAAGATCAAGGCATGGATGCTAAGAGAAATCTTCCAGGAATAATTACAGTAGAACCCTGTTTATCTGAACGCCATCTATCTGGACTCATCGCTGGGCAGCGACAACTGTTCTCCTACTGGATACAGTCCTGATACACTAGCCAATCTGGTTTCGAGTTTTGGCACTGGCCTCTCATTGGTGCTTTATACACAATTGAGTATATAATATTAAAACAAGACCAAGAGACTTCTTTAAATGAAAAAGTAAATGATGAGATTCTCAAAGAAATAAGAGACAATGAGTCATCTTCAAATATGCGAAGACTGAGATGATGAAAACATGGAAGAGTGGCTAAATAGTGACATCAATGATCAAGGCTTCCAGATTATGGCGGGTGATGAAATCATGGAAAATTTAACAGTCATGTGATGAAGAAAATGAAGACAAACACGAAGATGCAGAAAAGGATTCAGAACCCTCTCATGCAGAAGCCTATCAAGCCCTGGAAACTGCATTCAATTGGCTTGAGAGACAACCAGAATGTGATAATATACAATTGCTGCAACTAAAACGGATCAGAGATTTATCTGCAATGAAGAGAAGGTCTTGTTTACACCAAAGGTCTATTGAAAAATACTGTAAAGAGGATTGAACTGAAATTTTATGGCAAGTAAAGGGTTTTTTTTTGTGAAATCGTCATTTTTTCTTATGTGATCAATTATCCGGACTACCTACGGTCACAATTAGTCCGGATAAGCAGGGCTCTACTGTACTAAAATATGATTCAGACGTGGGCAGACAATTTCGTTGACAGCCAATTGTTCAGCGCATTTTGTTAACATACGTTTAAGCAACATCTGATTTGAGCTGCTTCTACCGAATTGAACATCAACACTACAACCGCTGGACCAAGGTATCATAAAAATGTAAAAGACCATTGTTGGAAAGTTCAGTGCAGTAAATTTGCTTAATGAACGTTTGCGAATTACAGAAACAATAAACATTAAGGATGGAATTGAAATGCTTGTGAGTGCCTGAAATTGTGTCCAACTGACAGTGATAACGAACTGTATTCGTATTGTATAAAATAATGTCCTTTTATTCTGTACATCAGGATCAAATTTTGCACACATCACTGCAGTCGTACCAACTCCTAAGCACGCATGTACAGAAAGCAGTATGACAATCTAGAAGGTGTGTTATGGCAAAAATGTAGATAATTTTTCACTCGACCTTGTACTATGGTTTTCTATATCTGTGTAACAAATTTGCATTGCTATTTGGTTATAAATACTTATCTATGAGGTTGTTGTTCTCTGTACTGTACTTATAAATGAAATAAAGAGAGCCATTACAGTACAACATTTTCTCGAAAATTATCGGACTAGTTTCGGGTTTTAATCCCACCTTCTTCAGGATACAAGGGAAAGGGTTGCTAGCCCCCCTTTCCCTTGTATTCTGAAGAAGGTGGGATTAAAGCCCGAAATTAGTCCGATAATTTTCGAAAAAATGTTGTACTGTAAGGTCTCTCTTTATTTGATAAATACTTTATAAAATAAAAAGTAAGCAGGTCATTTTTTATTTCAAATGTACATAAAACTAACAGTGATTGCTCAAAAGTAGGCATCTACAGTCTATTCAACTTAAGCTTGCAACCCATAAAAAAAAGAAAGAGTGTGAAGTTTTTAGGTTCTGTGCCTCACGCTCTGTGAACAAAGGTGAGACAGGGCCTGTGCCTCATGCTCTTCACTTCATTTCTTCATTTTCCTCTGCAAATTAAAGCACAGTTTCTTTGAAGAGACTAACGCTATTCCTAAATGTTAACTCTCCATTGGATTCAGCTGTGAACTATATATACAGGGTGGGCCAAAAACAAACTCGCCACTGAAAATTTCTAAGTCCAGTGGAAACGGTCAACAACGGGGTGAGTGATTCTAGAAAGAAGAACGCTACCATTAATTAAGGCAGGCCTTCCATTTAACGTTAACACCTGCCTTAATCGCTTCCTTCTAGAATCACTCACCCCTTTATGGACCATTTCCATTGGACTTAGAAATTTTCCGTGGCGAGTTTTTTTTGGCTCACCCTGTATAATCTTATAGTAGCAGTTTTTCAAAGCAGCTGATGGCAACCAAGTTGATTTCACTCGATCAACGACGAACAGCCACATACTATTCACATGAGCTGTACACTGCTGAGATGCAAGACCCAATCAGCGCAAGCCTGCTATGCAATGATTCAAGGGGGAGTGACTGTTTTGATGGGGTCAAGCTCAATTTGAATACATTATATAATTTATATACGCACCAGAAATCTTTGCCACAGTCCATGCAAGAAAGGGATTGGCATTTCCGACATTGTATGCGATGCTTTTCCACTTGGTTCTTCTTAACAGACTGACCACACGAATTACAAGTGAAGAAAACCATATTCCCTGTATATAAAATAAAAAAAATACAGTAATGAAGATTTGTAATAATTTTGCTTCACTGACATTAATCACAAGATACCTATTTGGTAAAACTGGAAAATAGCGTCCCCTAGATATTTTGACAATACTTGTCAGTATGGCCGCGTACATTTTTGAATTTAATACTGTGTCATTTCAAATTAATAAAAAATATAATTTATCTTAGCTTATGAAGTTGTTGTTGTTGTTGGTTTTTTTATTAAGGGAAAAAACAAAAGTGCCATGCTATAGGACATCGGCTTCGGGCAGCCATGATCCTCGACGATCGGACGAAATGCTCGTAGTTCGCCGGCATAATTTTTTTCGGCGTGAATTTCTTAATCAATACGTCGAAAAGTAATTATTTGCTAGCTAGAGATGATAAAGAAATAAATTAGTCAGGATGAGATCAGACTGCCCGATGTCATCTGGAATGTTACGAGACGCTACTCTACACAATACCACCTTCATCAATCTCTGATATTATAAATATAAGCAAGGTTAATTAAAGATTGAGATTTATAGCTTTCATGTGGCTATGGGAAACTACCTTTCAAAAGGAAACCTACTGAAGCAAGTAAATTTTAAAATTTAAGCAGATCGTGAGTATACTACTTTATACTGCATCAACTTTTTGCACCACCGCCGATGGTCACTCCATGTGGTTTTCTCGTGGCATCCGGGGGCAACGTTTTCCACTTCCTATTTGCAGCAGATACGATATTAAAAAAAAAAAAATTGAAAATACTTTTTAAAATATTTATACACAAATTCATCAACGCATTTTAAAATTTATTACCATTTTTTACAACATTGGTTATTAATTTACAAATAAATTGAATCGAAATGACTGGAAATAACCGGAAATGTTATTGTTTGCGGTAAAGTTTACCGACAGGGAAACCGAAGAAGAGTTTGGAAGTTAATTTTGTTTAAAATTGAAAGGTGACTGTAGATTAAGAAGTATTTTATTTAAATAATTTTAGAAATTCGAGATTCAAATACGCAACATTTCAAAATTATAATTCATATACGAGAAGCGATGGGTAAATTCTCAGAAATTGCCGGTCTGAATGGTTCTTGCTGGCATGGGCAAAAATAAACTTAAATTTTGTTTAGTAAACTTATATTTAGCATAAAAACTAATTAGCATAATAAAAAGGGTCCCTAATAAAAATCCCTTAAGAAATTATTGCAGAAATTCGAGATGTTATTCCGTGTAGGACCCATGTACACTCCATTTTTTAAAGCGTTTATTATGATTCTAGTAATGTAAGGTTCTTGTTTTGCAGAATCACAAAGAAGCAAAGAAAGAACACCAACCATGTTTACAATACTAAATTATTTGGACTGTTTATTTTGAAAGGGGTGTTTTCTTTCCTTTTCAATAATTAACGGTTTCATAATAAATGATCATTTAAAATTAGTATAGCATAGCCGGTTAATCTTCACTATCCGCACATCGCGCGATGACTGAACAACCGCATAGCCAAACACATACAGGGTGTTTAAAAATTCGTTGGATAAATTTCGTATGTAGATTCTATACATAGATATAATATACGAATATCTAATAAACATGTGTCCAAATTCGAAGCAGTTTTGAGTAAATACAGATTCTTCTATATCAGAAGTATGCACAGTTCTTCCCATACCCACATCATGTCTTTTAACTATAAAAATCCCAGTTTCTATCAAACGTCACTCTAAACTTGTACATGTTTGGTGGCTTGGAACATGTCTGTTACGAAACTGCTGTATGTTAAGCCTTGCTGCTTCTCTTGCATTTCCATTTGTTGCCCCATACCACCATGTGCAAATCGGCCATTTCAGCATTTGTTAAACTCGCCATTGCTACAAATAACTCAACATATGACAAGCGTCACTTGATGTGACATCACCAGCCTCCGCCGATCAAAGTCCAGCTAATTACAGCGCTTCAAAAGGATGACGTTGTTGGGTAATTACTCTAAGAAAGTTCGGGGAAACTTTACCATCTTCCCTTCACCGGAAGCCAGAAACATCTAAGCGATTATCTTGCCGTATGCTGGCGCCGCCTATTGTTGGCTTTTCTGCTGTCTGCTTTTACAACTGAATTGAACAAACGTGACCAAATCTAAAAGTAGTTCCAGTGAGAGAGGTTATCTAAGGAAAAAAACACAGATTTAAGGAGAAAAACAAATTTTTAATGTTTTCTCCTTAATCTGTGGAAAAAACTACCTTTAAATTTAACAAACTTTTACCACTCTCGGCGCTTCGCGCCTCACGTCGGCCCTGCGGACCTCATTCAATGAGGCTCATTGGTCACTGTTTTCCGTTACTCGAACGCCTTCGGCGTTCTGTCTACGACGTCCCCCTCCGGGGGTAAATAATTGATATATACCCCAACCTATTTGGTTACAGGGGGCAGTTGATTTCCCCTCGGCCGGTTACAGGAGGCTAATGATCCGTATTTTTTAGTGGTCACAGAAATGGCTGCCAGAAAGTTACGGGATCTCATTTTATGGCTAAACCTAAATTAACCCAACCTCAGTTAACCTAACCCAACACCAGAACGCTCAAAAAAATGCTGGCTTACCTTTAAGACATGGTTCCTTTCGATAATGGCTAATTATCCAGAAAGCAGAAAAAAGAAAATCTGAAATCCACAAATAGTTCGAAACGACCGCGACATGCCAATTGTGTGGTTGCTATGGCAACAGCTAACGCACGACGGGAAGAGACCGCCAAAACACGCCCTGTAATGTCGGAATCCACATGCAGGGGGGTGCCAACAGTACTCGGACTAAATATTTTTATTGGCCAAGAAATGGCTCCCAGAAATGAGAAATGAGTTCTGGGAGCTCATTTTATGGACCATCCTAAGTTAACCCAACCTCAGTTAGCCTAACCAACATAAGAATGAACCCCCCCAAAAAATCAAGCCCCTGTTTTTCTCAATCCCCTTCAAAACAAGTCGCCCACTTTTAGAATCTTCTCTACAGATGGCGTCACCGTACATCATACAGATAATCGCTCAGACGTGTCTGGCTTCCGGTGAAGGGAAAACCGTAAAATCATCCCGAAAGTTCCTATTTTCAAGCAACATAACTATTACACGACTCGTGTGTGACACATTTTAATTTTGCATTCATGTCATATACAGGGTATTGTTAAATTTCATTGCCAAAATAATAGAGCTGATGGAATATGCGATTCTAAGCAAAAAAGTTCATATGAACATGGGTCCGAATTTGAACGATAACTGAGATATGAACAGATATAAAAATGCCGCCACTAAGATCAACAAGTTAATAACTCACTTTCTACAACATCTATAATGATGAAACTTGGAAGAATAATAGGGTATCTAAAATTGTGTCTACCGTTAAAATTTGTTCGAATTCCAACTAGTAGTTTCCTAGTTACATATCAACATTGTAACGTGGTGGTTAGTATTCACATGTGAGCAAGTGTTACAATGTGAGTGCGTAACTCAGAAACTACTCGTTGGAATTCGTTCAAATGTTAACAGTATACACAGTTTTAAGTACCCTATTATTCTTCCAAGTTTCATTATCCTAGATGTTGTAGAAAGTGAGTTATTAACTCGATCTTGTGGCAGCATTTTTATTTTTGTTCATATCTCAGCTATCGTTCAAATTCGAACCCATATTCATATGAACTTTTTTGCTTAGAATGCATATTCCATCACCCCTATCATTTTGGTGATGAAATTTAACAACACCCTGTATTTATGTATACAAAATATACACAAAATTTGTCCAAAGAATTTTCAACACTCTATACAGGTTGCTTTTGAAAAGGATGTCATGAGATACCTAGCAATGTTCTGCACCTTAAAATAAACACAAGTTTCCTCATACACTTTGTCAAAATTGCATTCCTTAAAGAAGTAAATGGCTTGTGAAGTTTGGTTAAATTCTGCCCATAACATAAACAAAAGCGCATGAAAAAAAAGTAAACACTACCACGTGTTCCATTAATAGGTTTCTGCGAACTACCTGTGCACTAATGTGTTAGCCCTAAACTCAACCGCTCTCACAGGAAAGTCAAATTAGTCTGCGTGATCGAAAACATACTTCAACTAAACTTGCTTTTTTCAATTGTCACTTGATTTTAAAACTAAGAAAACTTGCGTTAACAGAATCGCGTCATTGACTACTTTACCTAGGCCTAAATGAGGTTCAGACAGAACATGCATTTTACTACTGATTAGTTTCGTGATTGTCAAGGCAATTACCGTAAATCCTCTAGTATAATGCGACTCCACTTTTTCGGCCCAAAAAACCAGCAAAAATGCTATCCTCTTGTATAATGCGATCCCCATTTTTGACTCTTTGCGAGAAATAAAATGTGCAAAAATATACAGAAAAAAATCTTTATTTTTAAATAATCTGGATCTTAAAAATGTAGAAATGTAAAACTGCATTTAAGTGAACTTTCTTGTCTTTGTTCAAAATTGTATAAAGTTTAAATTCACCAAAATTCAATTCATTTTTGGGACATTTGCCCCATTAAAACCATTGGAAGTTTATAGCCTTACATTGATAGGGAAAGCTTTTCCGCTCACACATTGACTTTATATCAATTTTCTTAATAAAAAAAACAAGTAATCTTTATTCAGTTTAATATTTTCATTGCATAAGCTTTCTTGTAGGCTTTGATTCGAGGCAGTTTGCAAGTACAGTATAACGATCTTTGGAAGAAGTTAGTTTCTTATTACGGTAGCTGTTGGCGACGAGAAATTCGAATAAAAAGTGAATTAATTTTTTGTACATGTATAATGAACTGGAAGTGTCAATGCAATGTAATTAATGTATAATACACAATAAAATCGTGTGAATATCATCAGCACAAATCGAGGCAGTTTGGATTTTTATAGGCCTACATTTCTCACTCACGCACCGACAAAAATAATAATAATAATAAAAAACACAAAAAAAAAACCACAGAACAGAACATTTCTTAATGAAAACTCAAGTAAACTTTATTCAGTTTTAACATTTTTCATAACTTGACTGCATAAGCTTTCTTGTAGGCTTTGATTCGAAGCAGTTTGGAAGTAGGCCTATTTGAAAGTAGCGATCTTTGGGAGAAGTTATTTTCAATGTTGGTGAAAAGAAATTCAAATACAAATCGAAATAATTTATTATATACTGAACCGGACACTGTATATGCTGCATACTTAATCTATATCACACGGTATATTCGTTGAGAATTTCATCAGGACAGTAGTTCGAAGCAGTTTGGAAGCAGAGACCATCGTTATTGATGGTCTCTATTTGGAAGTAGCAATCTTTGGGAGGAGTTAGTTTTGTATTAGATGTTGGCGACGAGATATTCGAATAAAAAGTGAATTAATTTATTGTATAATGAACTGGACACTGAATATGCAATGTAATTAATGTATAATACACGGTCAATTCATGTGAATGTGATCAGCACAGAAAGCAACTTTGACAAAAGCAACTGCCTCCACTTCGTCGAGGCAGTTTGGACGTTTATAGCCCTACATTGATAGGGAAAGCTTTCTCACTCGCACATCGACAAAAAAAAACAAACAGTACATCAATTTTCTTAATAAAAAAACAAGTAATCTTTATTCAGTTTAACATTTTTCATAACTTGACTGCATAAGCTTTCTTGCAGGCTTTGGTTCAAGGCATTTTGAAGTAGCGATCTTTGGGAGGAGTTATTTTTGTATTAGATGTTGGCGACGAGAAATTCAAATGAAAAGTGAATTAATTCATTGTATAATGAACTGGACACTATATGCAATATAATTAATGTATGGGTCATTCCACATCAAGGGGACCAGGGGTCCCCACTCGACCATCTCCAAATTCAGTGAAATTTTGTGTGAAGATTCTATCTGGTCTTTGATGATAGTGTACCAAATTTCAGTTCAGTATCTTCTGTGGTTGAATTTTTAGGGGCTTTCAAAGAGAAGCCATTCACTTTCATGTCGCGTACAAAGGTGCAAAAGTGCCAAGTTTGCTAGGCTTTTTAAAAAGTTCTAGCAAACATTTATTTGTTTGCTTTAATATACATAGACAACTTTTTATGCTGAATCACATCATGACACAATTTATGGATTTAACTGCATCTGAGCGAAAATACAAGCCTCTAAAGTGGCTAAAAAATTTGTCGTAAAATTCTGAGAGACCAAGTTTGACAGGATGCAGCTTCATTTCAAGTAAACCAATAATTCCAAAACTTGAGAGGGTTATTTCCACACATGATATGTACGGGGCTGTGCATAACCTTTTGCTAGGGGGCTGCGACTTAAACCGCAGCGTTGTAGCACACTCTTATGACGCTTCGGCAGAGAGTAGTTCATTGTGCGTCTATTGGTATCAAACAAATATGGCTGGTTTAATAAATGACAGTGAATAGCAGCGTTTCATGGATAGAGTTCGTGCAAATGCATATCGAGAGGCAATGGAAGCAGGTGCGTCTTTTATTAATCGCAAATGGGTTGCGAACAAGTTAAACCGATCGGATAGATGGGTGACGGACAATTGGAAGAAAGGTTATGATAACTGCCATGCTGAATTTGCTGAGGGTAGGCTCGAGAAATTATCACAGGAAAGCAAAAATATCATTGCTAATAACAGTGGCAAAAGACGTCGCAGCTGTGTCAACGTTGCACAAGAAATTAAAGCCAAGCGTGGAAAAACAATTTCTCGTTCAACGGTTCAAAGACATCGTCAGCGTGCAAACATCAAGCCATTCCATGTTATTCCGAAACCGATGAAGACCGCATTAAACATCGAAGACCGGCTCTGGTTTTGCGACTACCTGTGGGATTGGGTGGAAGACGACTTCATGCACCTTGCGCCGAGCGACGAGGTCTTTATGTGGACTATGAGACGTCCGAATTACCAAAACGATAGGGTCTGGAGCTTATCGATTACAGATATTTCTGACAATGAACACTATCAAGAGCTGTCCAAGAAGCCTGACTGCGTTGGCATCTTCGTGTGTTTCACCGCCAAGCGAATGATGTGGAGATTCAAGGAGCAGGGTGAGTCATGGAATGGTGATTATTTTCGGAATTTGCTAACAAATGATGTTTTTCCGTTTCTTCGAGATCCAAACAACACTATCGACCCGCATGAAGTTTGTTTTTTGCACGATAAGGCACCTTGCTTTAAGGCTAATGCAACACAGCAAATCCTAAGAGAAAGTGCTATCGATTTCTTCTCATCAAACGAATGGCCCGGTGCATCCCCTGACCTAAACGTTGCTGAACATTTTGGAGCCGTGTTAAAAGACGCAGTGGAATCTTTAATGATTCAAGAATGTGGTGAAAATCTGTATTCTCGAGACCTTCTAATGGGACACCTGACATCTGTGCTGAAGGACATGGAGTACGATACTGCTCTATTTGAGACACTCCTCCGCTCCTACCCGAAACGGATGCATGCTGTTCGAGAAGCAGGTGGTGGCCACACAAAATATTGATGTGATAAAAGCAGAAATAAACGTACTTTTTGATTATCAACCGCAGAACATTCCACTTAGTTTTGTTTATTTTCCAGACCCCTAGCAAAAGGTTATGAACAACCCTGTATATATGGATTGAATTTATTCAACATTGTATGCCTAGATCAGAAGATATGCATGTGCATAGTTGGCCAAAATTTTTTGTATGCAAATTTTAGGGTATTTTTGAGGGGCAATATCTCAACTGTGTCATCCTTTTTTTCTTTCCACAGATAGAAAGAGTATGATTTAAGCTTTCAAAGCTATATTGTTTAATTTCTGGATCTTGTGTTTTGATGAGTTAGAATACCTTTCAAAAGTTAGGAAAATGGATTGTCGACAAGTTCAAAAAATTAATGCAATTAGAACAAGCCATGGTAAATCACCTTGTGATGGAATTGGAGAAACAGCAAAAAGGCTAGCAGCCCGTGCTAGTCTGCAGAGGCCCTTAGATAACCAAATATTGACCCATATGATTTATTCAAATTCTGTGATGATAGTATTCCAGGCATAAAGTTTTTTTATGTACCAAAAGAAGAAATTGAAAACATTCAGCCTGATCAAGAAAGAAGGTTTGCCAAGGGACATACAATTGTTGGAATAAGGGAAAATCATCAATTTAGGCCAATTAATTTTAATAAGCTGCAGGTGAGCAGAGTTTCCAATGATGCTACAGCATTCACAGTCAACACCTTTGAAGCAGATGAAGAAATTCCAGATATCTCAATTGCAAACTTACAGCCAGGACAATATGTCACATGTATGTACGACAATTTTTGGTGGGTTGGAAATGTGTGTGAAGTTTCACATGAAGAACAAGATGTCCTCATCAGCTTTATGCACCCACATGGTTCTGCTTGTTAATTTCACTGGCCAACTGCTAAAGACACCTGCTGGATTCCTGAGCAACATATTTTTATGACTTTAGAGGCACCATCAACATCTCATCAGGAAGACAATACAGTTATCCACAATCTGTTCTGGACAAAATTGAAGAACTGTTTAACCAAAAATGGAACTGAGTTTTTTTGTAGTTTTGTTTTGTATATTTGCTGTGTACCTCCATTGTTTTTTGGTATGCATTGAATAAAAAAATGAATTGCCTAGTAGTATTATCAGGCATAATATTTCACTGTTAGAAATTTTTGCGAAGTACTAAAACAGTAACTTTTGAAAGGTATTCTTACCCATTAAATGCAAGATCCAGAAATTAAACAATATAGCTTTGAAAGCTTAAATCATACTCTTTCTATCTGTGGAAAGAAAAAAATGATTAAAGATGACACAGTTGAGATATTGCCCCTCAAAAATACCCTAAAATTTTGGCCAACTTTGCATAGGCATATCTTCTGATCTAGGCATACAATGTTGAATAAATTCAATCCATATATACATAACGTGTGGAAATAACCCTCTCAAGTTTTGGAATTATTGTTTTTTTTGAAATGGAGCTGCATCCTGTCAAACTTGGTCTCTCAGAATTTTATGACAAATGTTTTAGCCACTTTAGAGGCTTGTATTTTCATTCAGATGCAGTTAAATCCATAAATTTTGTCATGATGTGATTCAGCATAAAAAGTTGTCTATGTATATTAAAGCAAACAAATAAATGTTTGCTAGAACTTTTTAAAAAGCCTAGCAAACTTGGCACTTTTGCACGCAACATGAAGGTGAATGGCTTCTCTTTGAAAGCCCCTAAAAATTCAACCACTGAAGATACTGAACTGAAACTTGGGATACAACCATCAAAGACCACATAGAATCTTCATACAAAGTTTCATTAAATTTGGAGATGGTCGAGTGGGGACACTTTTCAATATTGGTCCCTTTGGGACCCAACTCGTCGGCCTCAGGCCATACAGGCCCTGGATGGACATATTGGATTATCGGTACTAATAAATAAAATAAAACGTGGTAGTGTTTACTTTTTTTCATGCGTTTTTGTTTATGTTATGGGTGGAGTTTAACCAAATTTAACGAGCTGTTTACTCGTTTCAGGAATGCAATTTCGTCAAAACGTACGAGGAAACTTGTGTTTATTTTAAGGTGCAGAACATCGCTAGATATCTCACGACATCCTTTTCAAAAGCACTCTGTATAAATACAATTGTAATAAATAAATAGCTCAGTCAAGATTACCTCGTTTACGGATCGAGGATGCACCTCAATTTTAATCTGCAAATTTAATCTTCAAATCTGTATATCAGCAAATTCAACAATTCCAACAGCATCTTAAGGCTATTAGCAGGTGCAAATTAAAATTATCATGGCAGGTTAGTTACCAAAGTATTGGGTGTAGTGTTAAGCAGCATTTTTCTATTTTTTGGGAATGTTTCTAAGAGACAAAAAAATGTTTCTTATGAAAGTTATTTATTGCTCACTTTAAACAGCTTGCATGAGAATTTGGCATTCTTAGACACTGTAATTTCCTTTCTAATTTGTCTCGTAATGAAGATAAATCTGCAATTCGTGTAATGAATAATAATATGAAGGATCTATATGTGCTGTAGTGAGTTTAACACACAATTTCATACCTGTAAGTTCTAGATAGATCAATTTCATAGAGCCACCTAGTATAAAACAAAATTGACATTTTGAAATGGGTGTAAAAATCCTGTTTAAAACTTCATAAAGAATATACAAAGGGGGCTCGACAAAATATTTTTGTAGCCCTGTAATAAAGCACAACACGTTAAAAGATCTTGGGTTTTTTCTGTAAACTTACAATTTTAAGTCTGTCCACTTGCTGAGAATTTGTTCTTCAAAATTCCTTGGAACTCCAGCTTTTCTTAGTAGAAAGGCATGCAGTCTTTTTAGTTCTACCACTCCTCTCTGTCCCGTAAGTATTCTAATATAATGCGATCCCATTTTCAGAGGTGAAAAAAACCAGTAAAAATTTTGCCCTCTTGTATAATGCGATCCCCTTTTTTTGATTCGTTACTAACTTAGGAGAAATAAAATATGTAAAAATGTACAGAAAAAAATCTCTATTTTTTACACTTTGAAAAATGAATAACTTGGATGTATACAATTAAAAATCTTCAAAATCGTATTCATTATCGCCTGATTCTTCAAAAAGTTCCTTAATACAGTGCAGATGGTGGTTTATTATAAAAGTTTATAATAAAAAAATTTTATAATTAAATAATAGTTTATTTAATTTTTAAGAAGACAAAAAATGATAGTTATGGTAGATTAGTGTACTTTTACTGTATGTTCATTTTTTGAAATTATTAAAGTATTTATGCATTAAGTACTCTAATAAATATTCATTTGAACTTTAGAAAACGTTTTGGACAATTTCAGGAGATAGAACATAGTGGCTGTTAAAAATTTTACTGATCGAAAATTTTTTTCACTTTTCACCTTTATTGTTACAAATTTATTTAATGCCATGCCTATATTGTTCAATTATTATCAATAAACGGCAGCAAAAGAAATTATACTAAATAAAACGTGATCCAGTGATTTTTTTTGTCCCCAATGGTGTCGCCATTTTGTTTTTGATAATTCACTTTTGCATTAGCTTTTGGGGAAGAAAAATTGAGAAGAAAAGGGGAATTAATATGCTATATATCCTATATACTACATAATCTACTGTAATATGCCTGTATGTTACATATTATATGCTAGTTTTCGTTTGAAATTCATCAGATCGAAGTTCGTTTGAAATCACCCCCTCCCCTCCTCCAAGTTAACTTTTGGTGATGGAAAAGTGGATGGGAAATTGAGAAAAAAAAAAGCAAATTAATGGAATGTTTATTGTTTAAACTGTATGATATCATACATATATAGGGTAATGTACCAGTATATTAAATATTTTATGCTAGTTTTCGTTTGAAATTCATCAGATCGAAGTTCGTTTTACCCCACCCCCCCCCCCAATTAGTTTTTGGCGACGTAAAAATGGACGGGAAATTGAGATAAAAAGCGAATTAATGTACTGTAAATATTGTATAACGCACTATAATATACCAATATATTCAATATTATACACTATTTTCGTTTGAAGTTCATTAGACCGTCTCCCCTCCCCAGCTGTTGTAGCATTAATTTTTCCCTCTTTATAATGCGATCCCACAAATTTAGGTGTTTTTCAGGTCAAAATTTTTCGCATTATAGTAGAATATTTACGGTACATTTCAGTACAAGTTTTGTCAAGCCCTACACAAAGGACACTACTGATACGTAAAATGCACATCACACATAAATACTTAACACAGAAACTTAACACAAAATGTGAAATTGCCATTTGCAGTAAGCAGTAGTCGTTTTCACACATCTGCCATCTCACGGTTAACTGTGCAAGGGAGTGCACTATCTTATACTATTCATTATTGTGCCAATATCAGTATCTGGTGGCAAAAAATGTAATCCTGATCATGATCGAAATTTTGCAGTGTGAACACCTGGATTGAACGTGATCAAAAATTTTAGTGTGGACAGAATATAAGGTCAAATAAGCATAACTGTTAATGCTTGGTGACATGGCCGTTGTTAGCCTTGTTGATGTCATGAGTTATGCTTTTGATTTTTGACTTCAATTATGACAGTATGTACGCGTTCCGAACTCTACACTTGAGAAAGCAACTTGATAAAGCAAAATCGATAGAAAGAGTTTGAATATTTTTGAACTCTTCAATCCGTTTTTAAAACTTTCCCCATAATATGTGGAATTGTGAAAATTACTGCATATTATGACGTTCATTCTTTATATGCTTTTGAATATGAAATAATAATATTTTTTAAACACACAAACCTACGCAATCATTCCAGTTACGATCGAATAACATAAATAATTCAAAAAAATAGCAAAAATATCTATAAGCGTACATTAACGTTTAAGTTTCAGTGATAGAAATCTGTTTGATAAAAATCTCCAAATGATATAATTTCAATAAATATTTATTAAATAAATTATTTTGATATTTTAAAGGGAGTCTGATATTTATAATCAGATTAGATTAAAATTAAGATTTGTGTTAGCTTTCTTATACAAACCTCATGGTTTGCAGAATAGAATAAAATATAATAATCATGAATAAATTTATATTTTATAATTTAAATTTATTAAAGTTACATTTCTATTAAAACTTTTAACTGAAATTAAATAATTAATCTATCGTATCTTTCTAGCGTTCATGAGATAAGGACATGTCCTGTTAGAAACTCAAAGGAAATTTGTACTTTCCTTTTCATTCCGTCCCAGGGAATAATGGGTTTGTGTCACTTGCTTATTATTTTCAGACTAACTCTCTCACTACCCAGACTAATCATTTTTTCCTCAAATAACTGAGCCAGTTAGTCACATGACCAATAACTTCTATTTTTGACCATGTGCTGAAGGAGTGTCATTTGGCTAACTGTGATTTATGACTGATCTATTGCCAATGGTGCTAACTGGTTAGAAGTTTTGACCTTTGTCAAATAAAGTAAGGATAAGAGTATTGATGATAATTAAGATTCCCAAAGGTTTGATCAGCTTAATGCTGTGATTGGATGTTCTGCCAGCTGAAATGATCATGATAGTCTTGTTATTATCTGTATACGGAGGCCCCTAATATTTAAGATCACGGGCTGGAGTTGGCCCATAAGATTTTATCTGCTCTATTTTCTCTTGGGATGGTAGAAATTGCCCCCCCCCCCCCTTCCCACTAAGTATTGGTCGATTTCTCTTAGGCTATTTTGCATGAACCCTACAGTGTCTTAACATTACAGCAGGAAATACGATAAACCCCTACAAAATAAGTAGGACTGACCTAGAAGCAGTGTTGCCATGTTTTTCCCAACTGAGCGCGCGGATTCACATGTGCAGAGAGCCCAAAAAGCACGAAGCTGTTAGGCGGCCCTCTGGTGGTAAAATTTATTTAATTAAGCATCAACAAAAAACTGGAATTTCACTTTTCTTTTCAGATATCATACATTTAGGAATTATTTATGAATTAATTAATGGATATCAGATCACAGTTTTAAATTTAGCAAATTTATTGACAATTATTTACAAAGAAATTTTTTTACAAAAAAATTAAAATAATTATTGTATTTCATGAGGTAAATCAAAAATTTCTGTTGGTATTTCTGCAATGATATCATCATTTCCTTGAACATTATACATGACATGAGTATTAAAATTGAAAATCATCCTCTCTGTTGGAATAAATAAATTACAACATTTCCCTTCCATTTGAAGCGACGTTTGAATGCGTAAAATTGAACCTAACAAATTTAAACCCATTTTGTTCCTTAATTTGTTTTTAACAATATTCATTTTTGAGAATATTCGTCCAACAAATGCATTGCTTGCAGGAAGAGTCAAAATTCTAAATGCAAATTTTGAAATATTGGGATAAGCAAATTCCCCATTACACAGTTTCATGGTTGCTGCCTTCCTCCAAAATGTTTCACTGTCAGTTGGAATGTTGTGATCAAAAATGTCTGCCCAATCTGTGAACTTCAGGGATCTCCATTCACTTTGCATTTCTTGCAAATTTAAATCTGACATTTGGATCAAATCAAATGGTAGATTTTCAAAGTTTGAAACTAACTGATTCAAGCAGTTGCAAGGTGATATATTTGCAATTTTCTCCAACAGTGAAAAATTTGAAGGAAAGCGAGCTAAAATTTCCTGGCAAGCAATTTTCAAAAATTCCATGCATCTACTTACTTACTTACTTTTCAAACCCGCTTATCCGTTAGGGTCGCGGGGGCAGCAGCCCTATGGAGGATCTCCAGCGATCGCGATCTTCCGCCATCAGGCGCATGTCCTCCCTGGTAATATCCAAGCGACTCGAACCCAGATTCTCCATGTAGTCTAGCCACCTGGTTCTAGGCCGACCCCTTGGTCTCTTACCCACCGGCTTGGAAAATAACAACTGCCTAGGAAGACTAGTTTGCGGCATCCGTATCACGTGGCCATACCAGCGCAACTGAGATCTCTCAATGCGGAGAAGTAGCGGCTC
>JAHWFO010022643.1:1148271-1245895 GCA_023313115.1 Rhysida immarginata
TGCCGAACCATAGTCTGCCTCCAATTTCTCCCCGAACTTCTCCCAGGCCTTGGCTTTAGCTGTTGATACTGTCTTTGCTGCTGCTTTTCGCGCCTCAGTGTACCGCACTCGACTCGAAGTTGACTTATTTGCAAGCCATAGCAAATAAGCTTCCTTCTTTGCCTTGACAGCTTCTTGGACTTCACCGTTCCACCATGCAGTCCTTTTCTCACCGCCCTGCGCCACACTCAGCCGCTTACGACCACAGCACAAAGCAGCCGAAGTAATCACAGCAGTTTTAAACAACTGCCACTCCTCTTCAACAGTACCACGACCACTGGGTAGTTCTTTGAAACTTGAAGATATGCTATCTGCAAAGGTCTTCCTCACAGCTCTATCCTCCAGTGCCTCCCATTTGATGCGCCAAGTTTGTCTGAACCTAGTATTTCGCTTGGTTGGCATGGATTCAGAGAACCGCAAAGTGCAGACAACAAGGTGGTGATCAGTTGATAGTTCTGCCCCTCTTCTCACACGAGTATCCAACACTGATCGGAATAAGTCAGCTGAAACAATTACAAAATCAATCAGTGACTTCTGGTCCATTGCATCCCTGTACCAGGTATATTTATGGACATCCCTGTGCTGGAAGAAGGTGTTTGTGATGGAAAGTCCATTGTTGCAACAGAGATCCAACAAGCACCTCCCATTCATCTACTCTTAAAAAATGGTTGAAATAAGAATGGGTTAAATGAAGCGGCTGATGAGAAGGCATACACATGAAAAGACGTTTAATAATCTGAAAGCTTTTGGGTTGGTTTAATAATGGAAACAAAAAAACGCCGGAATTTATATCGATGACCCGAAAAATACCCGGCGTTTAATCTATTTTAAAACACCACCCGGCCTTTCATCGACACCAGCGTGTATTTGAATACCGGCCTTTATTCAACGTTTTACGCTAACAAAAATATTTGTAAGCATTTTTATTTATATCTATACTAACACCACAAAATAATTCACGAATACATTTATCCTTTACCAACAATTTTGCCATTTCCACTAGTCTGAAGTTAAAATAAGATAAGCACCCAAAAAGAGCACAAAACATTTAAAAGCGCCGAAAAAAAGCACAAGGCGCGAATTTTAAATTTAGTGCGCCAAGTCACCACTAGAAACCGCCCAAACCATGGTTTCGCGCCCAACCTGGCAACACTGCCTAGAAGTTTCTGCAGCCATGTGCACTGCCATCAGCTGGACGAATGCCATTAGAAATCACAAACAAAACCACCAGTGGTCACAGTCACTGGTGAATTGTGCAGGTCTAACTAATACTCCTCCAAGATGGTGCTTGTCTACATGTATCTCTTGCAACCCTGCAAAAAAATTAATGCTTTTGGGTTTGAGTTTCTCTTTCATCCTGTGTATTCGCCAGACTTGGACCAACTGATTTCCACTTACTTCATTTGGTGAATTTCTTGAGGGACAAACGGTTTACAGATTGAGTTGCTGTCATTACTGCTGTCACCAGTTTTTTGGAACCGTGTAATGCTGACTTCTGTCACCGTGGCAGTTTTTCATTGCCAACACATTGGGCATATTGACTTCATATCAGCTTAAGGAGAAGAAGTTGATACTAGTGTCCGAACCAAAACCAAATATTTGGAGATAACCCCTTATCGTTTTGTTTATTTTTGAGAGCAACTGAAACTCAACTCAGTCTATAGGCGATATTTTTCTGAATTTTCACGCTATTTACTTGGGCTTTTTATAAGAGTAACTCCATACATTTGGCTAATAAATTATGCAAAAGACATTTTAGTAACCCTTGCACATGCGCAGTTAAACATTATTTAGTAAAAATGCTCATATTTCATCAAATATTTAATATTTTTATATTCTGATTGCAGGTTGTTGTCTCTACTGTAGATTGTCAAGATTGGTATTGCATTGAGTTGAAAACCCTGCATGTTAAAAACAAAAAACTTACGAAAACATTTCGATTTTTTTTAAAGAAACTTTATAACTCCATGAATATACGTGCTATTATTATACAAATGGACACAGATAAGTAAAAGAAGGCTCCTAACCATATGCTACAGCTTCAACACATTTCAAACATTATTTTTTAGAGGGAGATCCCAAACATTATTTTCTTTGTTCAGTTTGTTGCTGGCACCCTATTTGCCTTCGGGACAAAACCTTCGCCAAAATATTGAGGTATAACATGCTCTTTACACCCCTAAAATTTCAGGATAATTTGTCTAGTATGTTTCTAGATATTCGATAAAACGTCTAAAATCGAAAGTGTCCGGTCATTTTTGGCAAATAGTGTACCTGTGCACTAATGTGTTCGCCCTAAACTCAACTACTCTCACAGGAAAGCCAAATCAGGCTAATGGAAACTGCGTGATCGAAAACATACGTCAATTAAAGATGCTTTTTTCAATTGTCACTCAATTTTAACAAAATCGCCAACACAAAGCTGTCCCAAATTGGACAACAAAGAGCTTATGGTTGAAAATCGGCTTAATGAGTCTCTGATTGCCCAAAGGAGGGTGTATGATGGCCTGAAAAGTGAAGGAGGTGTGCATAGCGTTCAAGTTGACAAGAAAATGATACATTGATTTAGGAATGCGAGGGGTAGATATGAGGATGCCCTGAAAAAATCACATTCTGACAGACAAGCGGAAAATGCCAAAGCTGCAACCAAGAGATCCCTTCTAAAGAAAACAGGAACTGAAAGCAAAAAGAGTTAAATCTTCTGCCTGAGAAAGTTAGTGCACTGGATGCTCTTGATGATCAGATATCTTTGTGTACTTCTCTTCCATAGTTAGTTTTATGTGTCAGGGGTTGTGTTTTTTTTGTTTTTTTTTAATTTATGGTGTTTATTCATTGAGTTTGATAGGTTTGAATGTATAGTTCTTATAGTGTTAAGTTAATTTTAATTTTCATTGTTATATTACACTGCTAAGTATAATTTGTGTGTTCACCTGAGTGAATTAAATAAACTATTATGAAAATTGTAATAAATGCATCTGATTTGCCCCTCCCATGATGGAGTTTGCTATAGGTATGACGAACAGTCAGGGATATTGAATTCTGTGGCAACCATGTTGATCTTCTTGAAGCGTATGGAACATTTCCAAAAACTTTTTTCGCCAATCAATAAATACGATTCATCGCACAAACAATTTCGAAGGGGGTCAGAATCAGTACATTGGCACTTACCCTAATGCTACCATTGATATCCCCCTAGAAATTTTTGGTGCTAGGGTATGTAAGTAATATAGCAATAACTCATAACATGACCCATGAACAAATATAATGTTATTAAGTACGGTTTTCACCAAATTAGTTCAGAGATTGAAAATACTAATGGTAGAAAAACACTATAGTGATGTCTTAAAACCAAGGAAAGAATATTATGTGGATAATTATTATTATAATAAATGAAAGAAAACTCTTTAACCACAACGACTAACAGAAAAATAGTCGTTGTGGTTAAAGAGTTTTCTTTCATTTATTATAATAGTTCAGAGATTATCGAAAGTGGTTTAATGGCACGTGTTCTAACGTCAACATTATGATTCCCCCTTAGAACGGATATAAATTAAGAGAAGGACGAGACACAAGAACCCGGGAATACAATAAATAATAGTTATAAATTAAAAATACAAATTAAATAAAAAATAACATATAATAAACAAAAATAATTAACCAAAATCAAAATAAAAATTGATTTTGATTAATTATTTTTGTTTATTATATCTTATTTTTTATTTAATTTGTATTTTTAATTTATATAACTATTATTTATTGATTCCCCCTTAGAAATTTTAAATGCTAAAATAGGGCAGATACTACACCAAAAAACTGAAACAACGTGATGTGAATGAAGATAACGGCTAATTTGTGACATGTCATGTCACTTGAAGGTCACATTGGCCCGACGGGGAAATAAATATTTTCTAATGTTTTATCTAGCAATTCTTTAGTCGTATTACCGTGTTTTTAATTACCAGCTTAATATAGTTTTGTTTCGTAATTTACAATTAATATTTTTTTTATTCTGTGTTTAAAGAGTCATTTTAATGTTTATTTTGTTGAGATTGTTGTCGTTTTGTATTGTTGTTAAGGAAAATTCTTGGAAGATGAGGAGTTCGTCATCTTCTAATTGTTTAAAGCGTGCTTGTTGTTGTTATGGTGGGTTTTCGCGTTATTGTAAAACAATAAAGTTTTTTTTTTGGTTGAAAAAGTTCGTAATGGAAGGAAATGTTTTTTTAACCCGGCCGACGATAGCAATGATGGCGTCCGACTGCGATGTTTTCATTCGAATTAAATTTCATTAGTTTGCGACGTCTGCAATCCTAATATAAGTTATGAATTTTAAACTGATGTATATGCTACTGGATTAAGATTGCTTTTGCAGAGGAGGGTGAACGTTGAATAAGCGATTTCAGATGCAGCGTCTCCGATCCCGAGAGGAGCGTGTTTGATGACAGCGAATGGTGAGTGTGTTTTTGATTTAATTTACTTTGTGGAACAATGCAAGGCGCCCAAGTTAAAGTTGTTACAAGTGGACGATTATGCTGAAGGTGGTGAATTGTACCTGACACTTTAAAGAGACCTATCTGCGCTAAGTTGGAAGAACTATTTGTTCTCATTTTATTGATGCATTTTGTATGCTACGTTTGATTGTAGGTTAGCTCAATGCAAATGTTGTTAAAATGTATGACGTGGTTACTTGGCTGTTATTCTTAGTGGTATGGAAATAAGTTCGAGGTACACTTTCGAGCAGTGAGCTGGTGATTTTTAAATGTCAATAATTCCGAAGCAGTGAGTGTTTTCGTGAAGCGTCGCCCACATGAATAACACGTGCAGTGGATCTCCTTGATTCTAGGAAGGGTGGATCACTGTGTGTTATAGTGAGGAAACGTTATAGTTAGTTGCTAACTGTACGGGAATCACGGGCGAGGTTTTGGTGATTCTCCTTGCGTCTCTCATTGAGTTGTCAAACTAAAAGAGTCACGTGACGCTCTCCGGCGTCATGCCTAAGGAAATAAAGGTTAGTGATGGCCCGTTACGGACCCAACTTGGTGGCACTCGCACTGCGTCTTCATGGGCGGAATTATTTCAATAATCTGTTGCTCATGCTCGAAGTCCTTAGTAAAGAATATTGAAGAAAAGTATTTACCATATTTATTCTACTATAATGCGATTCCACTTTTAGAACCCAAAAAAAAACAGTAAAAATTTCATCCTCTTGTACAATGCAGTCCCCATTTTTGACTTGTCGTGAGAAATAAAATAGGCAAGAATATACAGAAAAAGAAAAAAGAAAGGGAGAAAAAAACCTCTTTATTTTATATTGCTATTACCAGTCACTGCTTTACTGGTCATAAAAAGTGGAAAACATCATGAGTTCCTTACAGAAAAGTGAAAAACGTTTATAAAGTTCCATTGCAGGGAAGAGGGAGAATGGCTTATTGATAGTCTCTGACAACACTTCCTAGAAAGAAAGCCTATGCACTGAAAATTTTTACATTGTTACATGACCATAGGTAGTCATAATTTAGGGCTGCTTATTGGTAGAAATAGGATTAACTATGCCTTTTTATGATGATGTGACAATGTATAAATTTTCAGAGCACAGGCCTTCCTTTTAGATGCTCGTTAATTTATTCAAAATGGCGGCATGTAAAGTGAGCTATGTTTCTAACTTCTAAGTTAGTTTCCTTATTTTATTTAGTGATATTTACTAATATCCAAAGATTTTTAGTAAGTGATTACTGTTAACAATAATAAATACATATTAATTTAATAAAATTTAAGTAGGAAAATTATAAGATCGACGCAGTTTTGAAGTTATTTTTGTATTGGCCTTTGGTGACCGAAAATTAAAATAAAAAGTCAATTACTGTACTGTATAATGAACTGTACATTGTATATACTGTATATTAATGTATTGTGATGTATATTATATGCTAGTTTCATTTGAACTTCATCAGCCTGAAGTTCATTTGTTGACCCCCCCCCCCCCAGTCGTTGCAGCGCTAATATTATACTCTTGTATAATACGGTCCCACAAATTTAGGTGCTTTTTTAGGCTAAAATTTTTCGCATTATAGTAGAATAAATACGGTAAGTTGCGAATTAAATTGTGAGGAACTGCATGCGTTCCACGCACCTTGTGTGGGCAATTAGTATAGCAGTAGCGTGTTAGACTAAGGGGCCCCTTTAGACTAGCATTGCCAGCTAGTTCTGTATTACAGTTAGTCAAGAGCATTTTAATTAATGTTAAGAGAAAACAAGATCAGTATTCTGTATTTAATATTAAGCTGGTAAAGTTAATAAAGATTGACGTTTTTTTTTATAATTGCTTTGATTAATTGTGAATCGAGACCACCACCATCTCATTGCTCCATTATCAGTCCCAAACCCCATTGACGATCTCTTTCTCGACACAGTAGCTTTGGTTACTTGCTCGTATGCATACATAATTAAGGGGGGGCTCGTCACAAATTAATAACTATGAACATGGTCGAAATTGTTTCAGTGGTATCTGTTCTAATATCATTATTGTACCGTTAGAAATTTTCAATGCTAGGACATGGCATGTAATATATCAAACAACTCGCAACGATGTGTCATGAACGAATATATACAGTAAGTATTCTTGTGTAATGCGAAAAATTTTGACCTCAAAAATAAGCACCTAAATTTGTGGGATCGCATTATACAAGAGGGAAAAATTGGTGCTAGAATTACTGGGAGGGGAGAAGGGGGTCAAACAAACTTTTAACCACAACAATGTATATTAAGTATATATTGGTATATTAAAGTGCATTATACACTACATTAATTTGCTTTTTTTCTGAATTTCCTGTCCACTTTTACATTGCCAAAAGCTAACGGGGTGGGGTAAGACTAACTTCGATCTCTTATGCTAACCAAGAAAAAGGAAGTCACTGTTCCACATTAACAAACAATAGCAAAAAGTAATAATAATAAAAAAAATCAAACAATAATAATACAAACATGTAATTATAATACATATTTGTATTATTAATATTTTTTTATTATTATTATTTTTTGCTATTGTTTGTTAATGTGGAACAGTGACTTCCTTTTTCTTGGTTAGCATATCATCTTGTCCACATTTTCTGGCTTATTTACTTTATTACATTTATTGAACTTCGATCTGACGAATTTCAAATGAAACTAGCATATTATATTTCATATACTGCTACACTACAGTACATCTTACAGTATATACAATATACAATATATTCATTTGCTTTTTTTTTCCTTCTCAATTTCTCATCCATTTTTCTGTTGCCAAAAGCTAACTCGGAAGGGGAGGGTTCAAACAAAACTAGCATATAATATTTAAAATACTGATACATTAGAGTATATTAAATATACAGTTTATTAATGTTGGAGTTTGTATGGTGAAGAGGAATAAATCCATGGATGAACAGGTTGAAAATCATAGACGTATATTGAGCAAAAACATTACATCAGGAGAAAAAAAAAAACAGAATGGATAACAACAGAGAAAAAGTAATAATGCTGTGTTGCTATAGAGATTAAACAATAACAAGATTATTATGAAACAATTGTAAGTAATAATCAAGGTAAAATTACATCTGCCACTAGGTAGGAATTTACCACAATTAATTCTCTTTTTTTTTTTTCTCAATTTTTCATCTCCAAAAGCAACAGTGATTTCTCAAAAACAAGATGGCGCTGCAATCACGTTTCATTTATTATAACTTCTCTTGCCACTGAAGTTCCGTAAAGTGCGCACGCAATGGGTCCCGCATCAATTTACACCACAACAAGAGGCCTGTCGCATGAGCCTCCTCTTCTCGCCTGCATTGCAGCAGTTTCACGTCTTGATCACAGCAACTGACTGACTGGACGGCCATGCTGCGCACCTGCCATCTGTTTTTAATTTATGTGCTTGACAGTGCTGCCAACAGCGGGGAACTGGGCCTGCTTTGTATTCATCAGGTTCGTATCTACATCTTAGCCCAGTCTCCTGGTTCGTGCATACTGTACTTTTCCTACAATATCCACTGGCCCGTTTTTTAATGAACGACAATATGTATGTTTGGTCCACAATACCCATAAGTAAAGCATTGTTATTGTTGTTAGTGTATGTTCATAATGATGATAGCTTTGTTTAAAATGTTGACTCGGTGATAAAAGTAGCAGGATTGACTCTCTTGGTACCTGGTTCGATCTAAGGTTGTGGAAATTTTCAGTTTTACCTTTATTAAATTTTCCAATATGTACGAGGGTGGGCTGAAAAGTAATGCATCCAAGGCCATAACACTTTTATTTTTTAACGAATTTAAATTTTTTTTTTTTTCAAATGATGGCTTTGTTTTGTTCTCTTTCAAAAACACTTTGTCTATGTCACTAGATGGTGTAGGTGTGCTGAAAATGAAACATAATAGCGACCTACATGGAAGTCAGGTTGAAACAGCGCGCAGTGATTGAGTTTTTGACAGCTGAAGGTTGCGATTCTGTCCAAATTCATCGCCGAATGACAGCTGTATACGGCAATGCAACTTTTGACGTCAGTACAGTGAGAAGATGGGCAAGATTAGTAAAAGAACGAAACCCGGCAAGCTCTAGCCTAGCTGATCAACCCCGCAGTGGACGACCAATCACAGCAACAGACAAGCAACATCGAGTTCGTGTCGATCAAATGATTTGTTCCAACCGCCGAATTAAGCAATATGACATCGCTACAGAGCTCCAAATTTCCAAGGAGAGAGTGCACGTTATCATAACCGAGTTGCTGGGATATCGTAAGGTGTGTGCTCGTTGGGTACCGCATATGCTCACTCCCGAACTCAAGAGAAGAGAAAGAACGTTTGCCAGGATCTGTTGGCCCGGTATGAGCGTGAGGCTTTTCTGCAGCGCATTCTCACGGGGGATGAATCATGGGCACATCATTTTGACCCAGAGAACAAACTACAATCGTTGGAATATCGCCATGCAACATCTCCACGTTCCAAAAAGTTCAGGATTGTCAAGTCAGCAGGGAAAGTCATGTTGACCATCTTTTGGGACTTCCAGGGTGTTGTCCACCTTGACTTCTTGGAACCAGGAACCACGATCAACTCAAAACAGTACGTGCAAACGCTAGAGAAGCTTCGCGCCCAGTTGGTCCGAGTTCGGAAGGGTATGGACCTTATTCTGCAGCACGACAATGCACGTCCGCACACAAGCCGAGAAACACAAGAAGGGTTGCAGCGACTGAAGTTCATGGAGGTTCTACCGCATCCGCCGTACAGCCCTGACCTTGCTCCCAGCGATTTTCAGTTGTTCCCAAAGCTTAAAGAATCGCTTAAAGGACATCGATTCAGCTCCGATGACGAGTTGAAAGACGCGATTCGATCCTGGTGTCGAAAACAACCAAAGGACTTCTTCTCCGACGGGATGTCACGACTAGTGTCAAAAGTGTGTGGACAGAGATCGGGACTATGTTGAAAAGTGAATAATGCATTGAAAAGAGAACAAAATAAGCCATCATTTGAAAAAAAAATATTTTAAATTTGTTAAAAAATAAGTGTTATGGCCTTGGAGGCATTACTTTTCAGCCCATCCTCGTATTATAACTTTATTCTTATATGTGAATTAGAGATGAAGTGAGTCTTATTAGAATAAATTTTGTGCATTTTATCCTCTTTGTGTTTGAGTAAGTCATTTTTTTTTATTTTATTTTTTATTTATTTTTTTTTTTTTTTGTTTCTTTACAGTACTGTGATTTTTCCTTGATGATGAACTGTGCTTTATATATTCCATGGAAGAGATTAAGAATGAAGATTCTGTACCAGGATATGGTGATGTACAAGATACATCATCTTCCTCGAGTGTCGAGGTATACCCACAAAAGCTTTCTGGTCAGTTTGTAACTCAACGCAATGATGTTATTTTGAAATTATTAAAGAGTAATGTTCATGAATTAAAAGAAGGAAAAAAGATTTCTCTCAAGCGGTCAACAGTCAGCGATCTAATCAGCAAAGGATTATTAGTTAGAGTGGAAAATAAGCTTTGTAATTCATTAAGTCTACAAGAAAAAAATTCTTATAGCCATGAAGAAGTGGTTACATCATCTACTGTTGAAAAGGATAACGAGATAATAAATAACGGGAATTCCACAGAAACAAATAATACCCCGTGTAATGATGTGCCGCCAGATAATGGTACCACTGAGCAGCAGACTACAGAAGAAAGAGAAGATGTTTCCGTTTTAAAATCCCCGGAATGTAAAAAAATGGTTTCAAAAGCTTCAAAGAAAAAATCGGATGAAATTAAAAGATTGTATTTGCTTCGAAAAACGCGCAGCTTAATACTCAGAAAAAGGACGAATGCGTGCCAAAATTGCCAAACGCATAAAAAAAGTGCAAAATTTCGTAAAAAAATTAAATCTTTTCATCAAAAATTTTCTAAAAAAGTATCGACAAAAACAGTAAATTCAAAGGCAACTGGTTTGTCAAGTGAGATCATATCTGAGAACTCATTAGAGCCTGTCGTATATGATGGAAATATTTTCAAAAAAACAGCCAGAAAAAGTTTAAAAGGTGCCCAACTTTCCTTGGAAAAAAATAACACAAAATCACCAAAGAAAAGAACAAAGAAAATGAAATCGAGTTTATCAACCCCAAAAATGTTGTACAGTGAGAAAGCGAGTGATTCTGCTCTACAGCTCTCTGAAGTAGGTAAATTCTGCAATGAACAAAGCCTTGTTGATTTGCCTTTGCTATCAAATGAATTTGTAGAAGAAATCGAAAATGAAGTTGAAATCACGACAGAAGTTGCTGTAAAGTCGACGGATGTTACGGTGTTAGGTGAAGATGACGCAATTATAAACCAAGATAAAATGTATATTCCTGAAAATTCTGTAAATAATATAGAAGACAGTAACGCTGTTTGTGAATCCTTCAGTAAAGATAGAAATGAACAAATTCTTGACTCGTCAGTTAATAATAAAGAAAGTAATGGTCCAAAGCTTTATTCGTTAAGGGAATGTTCAGTTTTATTGACACGATTGGAAACTCTGCCTGAATTTAGAGAAGCTGTTATGGAATTTAAAAACGATAATTTAGAAGAAAGTCATCAAAGCACTGATATAGATATAAATGATAATATCCAAACCGACAGTTTTAATTTGGAATTTTTATCCAACTCTTCAAGTCCTAAAAAACAGAAATCAAAAAGTGAGAAATTAAGTAGAAAAAAGATAAAAATGGAGATTGAGAGCCCCACAGAAACACACATTACATTCGATGAATTAAATGCTGTGTCATTGGATTCACCCAATTTTGATGCTGTTGAAACAGTTATTAAATTAGAAGAAAACTGTGAAATCGTGAGCTCTCATCCAGCGTACACGCCGAATCAAAATTTGGAGCAATATGTAGGATCAGGAATGGATGAAGGGGTAGAATGTTCTAAAGAAAAAACAAAGAAAGCAAGTCCAAGGGCTAAAAAGAGCATAAAAAGTAGTATGCCAAAAGGAAAGCCAATTAAACAGAAATCTTCAAGTGATAGAAAAAAGGCAGAAAAATCGCCTCTAAAGAAAAAAATGAAATCCAAATTGGCTAAGTCTTCCAAAACAGTACGTAAAGAAGGCATTTTATCACCAATAAATGGAAACAACCCTTTAAGTGATGGTAACACAATTGTAGATCACAGAAAGTTACCAGAGGTGCTGACGGTGGAACAGCAAGTAGAGAGAAAATTAAATCTGGTGGGCATCAAGTTAGAAAAACTTTCTGATTACATGGACATTTCACATTTTCTTTCTTTGAAGGAAAGGAAACCAGATTGTTTATTGGCTATAAAAACGTTCCCAACTTCAGTGTCTGAATCGGTATGCCAGAAATTTAGTTTTGTGGTTGTGGAAATGTTGGGGGAAAACTAATGAAATAATGGCATTTTTAAATTCTTTTTATTTCACATTTATTTAATGAAGGGAAATGTTTTTAATTCACATATATACAACATGTTGTACATTCTCAATGCAATGAACCTTTTTACAGAAAATAAAACAAAATTTTATAAATACACATACATAGCTTCTGACTTAAGAAACTTCATGGTCCTAAAAATCTGTTCATAAAGTGAATTTTCATTACTTATAACAACAACAACAACATAATAATAGCATATGTCTAAAAAATCTCGTTTGCACTGTCATATGTTACAGTAGTTGGAGGTTGCAGTAAGAAAAGATGTTTATTTATGGGCTGAAATAATATTAAAACAATTACACTCCCATCCAAAAATTACGCATGGAACAGAGAAATTAATATTGCTTGTAAGTTTTCAATATCATTATATAACAACTCACATTATAATATTCTGTGATGCAATTGCTATCTTGTGAACATGAGTAAGCCTTAAGTGTTTATTAATGATAAAGAACTCAGATCATTAACGATGGTTATAAGACCCAATGGTGGAATGAATCAATATGGTATAAAATTTGTTTGATTAATATAGGATATGCCCTCCTCTAGTCTGGATCCAAGCTTGGCATCGTTGATTCATCCCTTCATTGAGGTAATCAAGTGCTGCTGAAGGCAGGAATTGACGTTCTTCTTAAAGAGCTGTTAACTGTTCTTGGCGTGTACTAGAACGTTGGCGAGCTGCTACTGCTCTCCCGAGAGCATACCACAGATATTCAACCTGGTTAAAGTCAGGAGAGAATGTAGGCCAGAACATTTGCTGTATACCTTGCTGCATTGTGTGGGCGGGCATTATCGTCCATTAGAATTAACTCTTGGCCTACTGCACAGGCATACAGTCTCAATATTGTAAGCTGTCACGGTGCCACCTGAAAACATGTGCAGCTATCCAACAAAAAGCCAACCCAAACTATCAAATCTCCCTTACAAAGGAAAGGCTCTCTCCAGATTCACAGACATCTGTAAAAAAGGACGTTGCCTCCACTGATGTCTGGTCCAGTTAATGTAGTCATGGAAGAAGTAGAATGAGAAGCGAAGCTCCCGAGAAATTGTAAAATAAAAAGTACACTAGCGCTCCTAGTGGACGAGTCGAATTGTACTGAAGCGAAGTGAATCTATTGTGTTACATCTTCCATGGTTAAGTCGAAGTTAATGAAAGGAAACTTAACTTCTCTTGTCAGTATGTGGTCAGTGGTCAGGAATTAAAATGACTGTTGTGAAAGAGCGATCAGCAAGTGGACAGTGTGCTGCAAAGTGACTCCAATGTCTGCCTTTCAATTGTATAACTCTTCATCCATCGAAAATTTTGTTCTTAACATCTAACATTGACATGGAGAGCACACAGAAGGCTAATTCTAAAGGAGCAGACTATTGCAACTTTATGAATGGAAATTTAAAAAAAAATCATCTAGGGTGGAGGAAGAGGGCATGGCAGCAATTAAAATGACAGGAGATGACTAGAAAAGCAGAAGTCTGCTCCAATTTGGCTCAACCACAGTAGGGAATTGATGCATTGTTTCACTGATTTAGCACCGTATGTGTTACGAGCTTCGCTTCCCATTCTGTTTCTTCCATGATGTAGTTTTCACTCCAGCAATGGCAATGGCACACATCTTGCTGGTCATCGTGCACAAAATTCTTGCATATGCAGCCTATGGTGCACCGTCCTTACTGATACCTACATTCCCGTGGTTGTAATAAGGTGTACCTGTAGAACAGGTACTGACGATTGACAATTACATCTAGTTAGTATGTCTGTGCATGTCATCAGAAGGAGTTGTTACTCTAGAAACTGCCCAAAATGAGTCATTTGGTGACTGTATCTGTGCTTTGGAACTCCGTTCTATGAGTCTAAATGATTAGCATCAATGGAATGAATAACTTTTGTGATGTTTTGTTGGCATGCAGTCTTCCAACGATTTGCCAGGATGCTGCACTTACATTTTTTTTTTTTTTTTGCCTATCCTTGATTTTCCTGGAAATGTTCTTAACTGATCTGTTAACCACTATGAGGGAAATGCTACATTTTTTTTTGGCTGCCCCAATTGATATTTTGGGAACATTTTCAAATTTGCATGTTCCCAAATTATTTTTGTGAAATCTGCATTTTGTGCTTAACTTTAAGAAGTTTCAAACAACAATTTTTAAATGTAAGGCTAATTGTAAATATTATAATTTGATGCAGGCTTTTAACGTTACTCTTTTGCCACAATTAACATAACAAATTGTGTTAAAATTAAATTTACAAAATAATATGATTATAGATGAACATTTCAATAACAATTTTACAATCTTCAGTATACAAATGTGGAATTGAAAGTATTAGTCTTCAAATTGGACTGTCAGGGTGAGTTCCTTACTTCAGCATGTTTTTCCTGCTTTTTATTTTTGTTTCTTCTTTTCTAGATGATGGCATCCATGTCAACAGGCTTGAATCCTGCATGGGGTCACCATTTTGATCTAAAAGTTATTTTGGTTCTGAAATTTTTGTAAGGATCTAATAATTGTTGCTTTCCTAGGGGCTGGGCAAACGAGAGTTGCATTTTCTAAAGTGAAACACTTGCCCTACAGGTAAGGGCAACTTGATTTTTTTGGACAGCCATATTTGATATTGCCCAAATGTTCCTTAATTCTAGTTTTTATTACATTTTGTTTGGTCATAAGAGTGTTTGTTGCAAAAATTACATCAATATTATAAACTTCAGCTTTTGGGAGATTTGGAGTCTTGTCCGTCGATTCAACCTAAAAATTTCTTCAGGGAGTGGAGGTTTTGAAAAACTACATGAATGTTATGTTCTGTAGGGAATGTAGTTTTTATATTACCAATAGGAGAGAAATAAATTATATTGATGCAATCTTTCTTTGTGTGTGAATATTGTGGTACAAGTTATTAAGATTTTAAATTATTTAAGTCTTTTAAAGTAAATCATCGATCATTTTTGTGTGGTACCCATTCATTTTAATTGTGTTTAATTTTGTTGAATTCTGTAAGCAAATGCTCTTTTCTAATGGGAGGCTAAGGGCACCATCAGCGTGTGACATTGCAAACGAGGTTTTTTAGAATGCATCCTTTTATTGTGTTATTTCTCAATGAATATCACTTGTATAATTACAACATTAATATGAAGAGGGAAATGTTTATACATTCCTAGCTCTCTCTCACATAAGCCCCTATCTCCAAGATTAAGCTGTTGACCGTTAACAATTATGAGAGTGGGTCAATTCAAAGTGAGCCAACATGATTTTATAGAAATTTCCATCACAACCAGCATTTAAACATTTATCCCAACGACCAGCAGATCCAATTATTCCATGCTTAATAAAGACTCTGGATTGCTGCGGCCTACGTGAAATATTGACCTTTCAGTTGTTTCTTCAAATGACTGAAAAAGGGGGAGGATTGCCCATTTGAATATCTATGCATCCTAGTCATATTGGGCCATGCATTGTCATGGAGCAAGATGACAACTATTGACATTGCCCAGGCCATTGTTTTTGATGGCTTTGTGCAGATACTCCTGTGTGGCTCAGTAACGTTTAGTCAAGGAAGAATTCCAGTGGGAAGCGAAGCATTGACCTTTAATAGAAACTGAGTCTTAGATGAAACATAGTTTTAAATAAGTGACTGCATATTAGATAAATTATTAGGTGAACATAAAATTCTAAGATTGGAGCATTTTTTCTAATCTCTCTAGCCTTCTTTAGATAAAATGTAATTTGTTCTAATTTCCTACAAGGTGATTGATTTTCTTCAAAGAGCTGTTTCTTTATGGTGCATTGATGGCAATTCTTCTATTCAGCACATCCAGCAACTATGTGGCCAATTTTATTTTCTTCTTCTCTATATGTCAAAGTCAAGCGGTGCCAGATATCGTGTGCATTGACACGGATCAACTCTATCCTTCAGAATAAGAACACATTAGGAACGTGAAAAGATATTTTAAATGAACCGAATAGAGTAGCATTTTCGAGAGAGTGATCAAAAGAGCAGCGCTAGCGGGGAGGGTGGGAGGAGCATTGCGGAGGGAGGCTTCATCAAGAGTGGAAGTTTACTTCGTTTCGGCCTGGCCGTTGTAAACCAGTGGTGCTGTTTCGATTTCACTTGAATAGCATTGGATCCGTTACGAGCTGTGCTTCTCGTTGAGACCGCTTCTCTGGTTTAGTGTTGACTGTCTGCTTCGGTTCGGCGAATCAATCAGCTATTCAGTCTTTGGAATATCCATCGCACACATACCCTTGATTTATCTGCTCCAGATTCCATTCACGGTCTCATGTGACTTTGACACCAGCAATATGGCTTTACTATGCAGATAAATTCACTCTTTTTGGACGAAACCGTTGTGGCTTAGGTTGGCTCATTTTCATTTGACTCTCCCTCATAATACAAATTAAAAGGAGAATTTTTTTTTCCTTACATGAAATCCATTACTAATGATTTGCAAGATACATGTATTTGAAAGCAATAAATTGGGTCAGGTCTTAAAGGGTTATGGTCATCCACTCTTAACAAGTCAGTAGTAATAAAGAGGGTCATTCCAAAAGTAATGTAAAGCATTTTTTTAAATTGAAATTTGTATTCTACATTTTTGCTATTTATATCTATGTAGGGGCATTCTTTTTGCATTTAATGAAATTTAACTCTACCCATTCCCTCTGGTAGTTGCAGCTCTTTTTATCGAAATAGCTGCTGTGCTTATATTCATCAAAAGCAACGTGCTTTCAAAAGTTGTTATGTTGCGAGAATGAGACAGTGGTAAATGTTCACAAGAGAAGTGAAAGTACTCTACGTAGTTCTTTTCTTTCCATCTATTATAATAGAGTTGATGCGCCGTTTTGCAGCAAACTAAGGGCTTTAGGAAGAAAAATGAATTCGACTCAACCAAATTTTTGCAGGTTTTTTGCATAAAAGTACTCCACATAGTTCTTTTCTGTTGATTCTTCGATTTGATGCACTAATGAACATAGTTGTTGAATGTTGTACAGTCAGTAGATGGGCACACATTATCTGGTGAAAGGGGAGCTATGTATTTGATTTTGTTTCTGCTGTTTTTTATATTATTTGCTTTGGTGGTTCAGGTATTACATGAATGAAATTAAAGAAATGATTAGGCCTTGGCAATACTTAATGTGTTTATGATTATGACTGACGTTAGTTTTGGTGATCTTTTGCCATTTTAAAGTCAAGATTTTAGATTTATACATTGTAATAATGCATTCATGAGAATGGTAATAAACGATGGTAACCATATCCATGAAATTTTGAATAGAAAGCATCAGATGTAGTTTCTTTAATAATAAATTTTCATTTTTCTTTTTTGCTTTGTAAATTTCTAATTCTTGTTATGCCGATTTTCTTGTGGCCATCTGAAGTTAAGTTCTCCATACTGTTGTCCATATACACTCAGAGACAGCGGTTTCCATACTCCCCATTTTTGGAACATTCCATTGAAAATTTAATTTTAATATTTTGAAATTGTTACTATATCTAAAAATGTGAAATGACATATCAGTATTGTTATACAACTAAATGAAGAAAACCCTGCAATCTATGTGCCAGCAATTTCCATATGCAAATTTAAACTGAATAATTCTGACACCAGAAGGCAGAAAAATCATCAGTTTCTCACTTTTGTGTTAGGCAGTAGTTGACACTGCTTTCACATAATAGGAATGGTTCATCCAGTCGAAATTAGGAACCCGGCAAAGAAAAAATTCCAGGATGGTGAATCGTATGGGAAAATTGCAAAAGACTTGAAACTGAAAAAGTCAACAGTACAATTTATGATACAACATGATTATGCAGTAAAGAAGAAATATAAGCCAGCCAGCAAATTGTTTCACAGACATGAAATAATGAATTTAAATCGTGCTTATGCTCAACTTCGTGAAGAAGGCCATCGAATTAATGCTGCTGTATTAAAAGAGAGAGGAAATTTGCCAGGTTCAAGACGTACAATTCAAAGACAAATGAAACTCCTAAAATATAATTACAAGAAGCAGGCAAAACGCCCACCAGATGCTAAGAAAATCAGAGCTAAACGAGTTGAACAATGCCAAGAATGGCTGAATCAGGACATGACTGGAAACGGACAATTTTCTTGGATGAAAAGCGGTTCAGATTGGATGGACCAGACAATGAAATGTCATGCAACATGAACGTGATGCACATGGACTTAAAAATCGAAAAAAACGACAGCTTGGTGGTGGTTCTATCATGTACTATTGTGCACTTGCTTCCACAGGTGATTTTCTCTCTTAGAAGTGAAAGGCAATCAAAATCGTCATGATTACATAAAGCAGAAAGTAGTTCCCTGGATGAAAGCACAGGAAAAATCACATTTCAAGAAAAAAAAATTAATTTATCAACAGGATGGTGCGAGAATTCACACAGCCCATGACACAATGAGCTACTTTCAGACTGCCAATGTCCAAATTCTTGCCTGGCCACCTTACAGCATGGATTTAAACATTGTTGAGAATGTGTGGTCGATGCTTACTAACATTGTTTATGTACATGGATCATTTGAAAACTTTGATAATCTTCGAACTGCCATTGTGAACGCAGTTGAAAAACTACATTCAACTGATCGACAAAAATTAAAAAATTTATTCACAGACATGAATAAAAGGTGCCTGGAAGTCATTAATGCAAAAGGAGCAAAAATTAAGCGCTAAATTAATTAATAATGGCAAGGTATGGATTTTGCTGTCACAAGTGTTGCTGTGTTTTTTTGAGTTTTTTTTCTCATATCTTGTACACAAAAAAGAAAAAAAAAACTTTTTGTATGAAGATATTACTTTAGAATTAAAAGTTTTTCTGAAATTTTCAACTTATAATTATTTCTGGTTTTTTATTTAATTGCCGTATGGAAACCGCTGTCTCGAGGTGTATTATCAAATGGATGACCAAATGCGGTATGGTTTGAAGAAAGTTGAGTTCCATATTTTTAAGAGCTTAGGTGTTCATTATGCAGAATTTGAAATTGTCTTTCGGTCATGCCTAAATAAAGACTTAAATATTTTATATTTGACTTCTATTGTTATCGGTGTGTATGAATGTTATTGCAAGTATTACCGGTTCTGTATGCTATAATGTAAGGTTTTATTTTTAAATTATAGATGTGGCTCAGTTTCGTGTATTGTTAGTTGTGATTTAAACTTTTAATTTTATCAATTATTGTTGGTAAATTTTGTCCATTTGCATGAGTTAAGTGTTTGATTATTTTTAACTCCTCTTTCCTTTGCTTACACAATGAAAATATCAAATTTATTTTTAAAACGGCAGAAAGAAAATCATGCCTAAGGACAAAAATATGTTAATACATTATAAAACTTTTGATGAACATTTAAAACTCGATCTTCTTGCATGTAAAATATACAAGTGTTCAAAAACAAAGTGATTTCCAAAGTTGTTAAGAAAGAAGAATGTAAAAATGTCCAAAATTTCATTAGGAGATGGTCTATGTGGTCTCCAAAAATTGTTGAGAAACAAGGCTGTATTCAAGCCCATAGCTTGCAACGATGATCAACGTGGATTTCAATCATAGATGAAAAAAATTCAGCACAATTCCAAGTGAATTAATATAATTTCTTCAAAATAATACAATAACTAAAGTCAGATAAAACATTTTGTATTTTCGTCAACCAGTTTATCATCGCCTGGGTCTTTCATCCACGATTCAACAAAATGCAATTCTCTCTTTGCACGTTTCCCATCTTGCTGTTTCCCCTTTCTTTTCTTACAATGCGATAGAACTAATAATTAATGATGTCGGTCATAAATAACATTGAAAATCAAAGTTCTTGAAAACTTAAAAATAAAAACAAAACCAAAAAGGTTGTCGTCATCAGACTTTCAAAAAATCAAAAACACGATGCAGCAAAAGCAAGAATGAAAGAACAACTTTTATCAGTGATGTGATATACAACCAGTTTTCAAATTCTTGCGGCCTGTGACATGTTCAGGATTATGCTATTGTGCAACTAAATTCAACAAAAACTTAAACCACATGCAGACAAATGGGTATCTAAAATTTCTTGAATAATTTTTTGGAGTGGCCTGCAGCCAAAGTTAGACTTGTATGCAGCCCTTTATACTTAAAAGGATGTGCAACACTGATATGTTTAAAGAGTGGGTTAGTTCTTACTTAGAATGTAGGAAGGTTTGGCTAAATTTTGTTTCTGTTTTAATAAAGTATACTTCCTTAATCTTTTTTTCCTTTTATTTAATAATTTTATACTGTTCTAATCAGGCATATGGTTGTATGAAAAAAAAGTGCTTGCTAAAGCGTTGTTGATATTCTTTAAATGAAAAGCTCGCACATGCTCCCCTATGCGTTGTATGAGAGATCTCCCTGTTTGACCTGAGTCTACAAGAAATTTTGTAAATATTATTTTGATTTAAATGTGATTTTTGTTTTAAGATATTAAAATCATTAGGAAAAACCTTATTACGATATTTGTAGAATCATCTTTTTCTTTTGCTTTATTTTGGTATATAAAGACTATTGTTTCTCAGGGAGTTAGTTCTGTTTGGAATCATTTCTATATTTTTATTTTCGAAAACGTTCCTAATTTTGTAAAATAAATTATTTAATTTTTGAGATAACCTATGTATACTTTCATTAGGTCTCTTATTACAGCTATCACAGTCAAAGATGGGAGAGGAAGTAGCAACAGCCATTCAGATTCAAGCACAAGTCGATCAGTTAGGAACAGGAAAAGAAAGCTGAAATCACCAACTCAGATTTTCAGGCTTCCAGTTGATCGTCAAGACTAGCCCGTTGATACCTGATTCCTTCCTCTTTTGGCATGATTTTGTGGCCTTTAAAAAGGCTAATTTTGATGAAAATTATGGCAGTGGTTGAACGTCTAAATCGCTATTTTCATCACTGGATTTGTCTGCCAAATTGTTTATTAACTGCTAGACATGTGCAGTCCATAAGAGAAAGAATCTGATTGGCCTCTTCTTTCGTTGCAGGAGCTATAGTAAATAGAAAACAAAAATGACTTTTAATATGAGGGAAGTCAAGAATTATCTACACTTTTCATTCTACAATTTATTTACATAAAGGTTCAACATGTATATCATTTTTCTGCATAATCACCTCCCTTGTCAATGGACTGGTCCAGCATCCAGAAGCTTATATATTCCTTCCAAGAAGGCGGCTTTCGGTTGGCCATGAAGCCACTTTTTCACTGCTTCCTGCACATCTAAGTCTGTGGAAATTCGACGATCTCGCAAAGCATCCTTGAGTGGCCCAAACAGATGAAAGTCTGAGGTTAGCAAGATCTGGACTGTAGGGAAAGTGTTCCAGTACGAGATCCAAATTCAACTTGGTGTTGTGAGTTGGTAATTTCAGCTTTCTTTTCCAACATTTCACTTCGACCAGAGCGAAGTTGTTCCTCCTTGGTGAAAATTGCTAGCAGAGTGGACATGTTTACGATGTAGTAGCCAGAAGGCAAATTTCGCATCGATCAGGATGAAATTTCGCACGTGACCACAGTCGTAGAAAGCACGCATGCACAGAAGGCAGTATAACATCCTTGAAGGTGGTGTTAAGGTGATGTAGATAATTTTTGAATTGCCCTCTTAATTTGGATACTGGTTTTGTTCCAACCTTTTTTGTAAGCTTTTTTTGTACAGTAGAATCTCGATAAATCAAATCTTTAGGGAAGAGCAAAATGCTTTGATTTATCAAGGTTAAGTAAAATAAAATTTGAATTATAGAGGTCGAATTAAAAAGTGTACATTTATTTTTGTCTGTTAGTGCAGATGATTATTTAATTTATACTGCAAATTAGTTGGTAACACGATTAATTGGGCAATTGGAATAGAATACGCTTGTAAAACCAGTCAGAATTGCTTATAAATGAAAAACTATCGGAACCGTTCATGAAAACTTCTACTAGGGAAGAGATAAACCGACGACATCAATTTGATTTGTGCGTGAAGTTACTTGGAATTATAGATGTTTTAGCCTCAGAGCGGAAGGGAATAGACTGAAACTACGAATATAGGAAGAATTTGATTTATTGAGGTTTACTGTATAGAGGGAGCATAAATTTTGAGCTATCTATATTGCCCGAGTTATAGTACCGTATATACGTGAAGTATGCATATGTTTTTCAAAATTTTGTGCTGAAAAACTGGGCTGTTTTCATTATGCGGTTCGAGGTTGGCACCCCTACAAGACCAGAGTCCAATTATATTTGCCTGTTATGCCATCCCTCATGGCATCGATTTGTAGGTGTAAGCAGCGGTGTCCTCTCGTTACTTTCCTGTACAGAAGACAATTGATTAACTCACCGCAGCAACAACGTATGAAGATTGCGATTTGTTGCTCAAACAATTTTTATGTAGTTTTAAATCATTACATTATATAGTATTCATCTTTTATAAATGTGGAAGTCGTCGTTGGCTATCTAAGTATAATCAGGGGTCTATCTACAATTTCAAAATTCATACCAATTTTTGTGAAAAATATAAAACACTGGGTTTAATTTTTTTTAAAAAAATTTTTTTTATTATTTGAATTGACATTATTTACATTGATAAATGCCCTTTTTTGAAGGTAATGCGTTGATAAACACGAATTAAAATTTTGTGGAGATACCGTTTCCGATCAAAATAATTTTGTGAAGATAGTTTCCAATTAAAATAATTTTGTGAAGGTGCCGTTAAATGGTACCAAATTGGCCCTAGATAAATCCCTGATATTGTATGCTATAGTTATCTCCTTTATTTATGAACACATTGTTACTGTATAAATCTCAATTCTTTAATTCTTGTAATTCTTAAATGTTAAGTATTGCCATGGTGTACTCCATTGTTGGTCTGTTATATTTACTGAAGAGTCTATTCTGGCCACCTCTTTTGCATGACTGGCTACAGCTCAGCTTCAGACCATGGTTGTGTTCAGCAACAAATACAAACATTTGCCGACAGTTATGTTGTACAATTTTTAAAATACATTGCTTGCTGTTGATAGCATGGTCTTTTAATCTTCTGGTTTTGGTTTGGTTTGTTTGGTATTAACGTCCTTTTCAACTGCCATGGTCATTTCAGGACGGCGTTATAGGGGCCGCAAATTTTGCCTCGCAAGGGTTCTTTAACGTGCAGCCGGCAAACGACTACACGGGACCAACGGTTTTACTTCCCTTCCGAAGGAAGTGCGTGATCTCAGGATTTTCCCCCTGAAAAAATCCTCGTCGTCCTCGGGCATCAGAGGCGACCACGCAACCCCTGAGCCACCGAGGCCGATTTAATCTTCTGGTCTGTGCATACCAAGGTCATGCAAAAGAGGGCAAAAAAATCAACTCTTCAATAAATATAGCAGACAAACGAAGGAATGCACAAAGCCAGAAGATTAAAAGACCATGGCATTGCCAAAAGACCTATTCACTTACATTGAAGTGCCAAAAGTTATGGGCACGTCATATGCAAATTTTCAGGTGTTGCTTGCATCGCGTAAAAAGTTTATAAATGGGCTGAGCAGTATTTGCTATCAATTCGACTGTTGGCAGTCATCCGAGATGTCATGTAATGTGGTTATGGCTACACGACGAGAATTACACCATGTAACAAATTTTACTTTTTTCTTTGTTCCTAGATTAAGACTATTATTCCTAAATTTATTTAGCCTAAATAATAATCACAGTAAAGGTTACTTCTTTAAAACTTTGTTTTTGCAGTCAGGAGATTGATTTGCTGATATTAAAGTTTTAGCGGTTCGTATGGAAAGAATTAATGTAAAATAAAGCTACTTGTTACTCTGAAAAGTTTAATTTAAAAAAAAAAAACGTGTTTGAAAACGTAATTTCCTCATATAAGTATAGAAAGGTCTGCATAGAATAGATGAAATTTCTGATTACATTAAGATTCCAAGTCTAGAAATTAAAAGTTTTTCACGATTTACATTTTTATTCCAGGTCACTCTCTCGTATCAATTCCAAATACAGGGTCGGGACGCATTAATATGACCACCTGCTAGTATCCGGAATATCCACCTTCGGCGGCAAGCACAGCAGCTAGTCGACGTGGCAGAGAGTCGTTAAGTCCTCGGAAGGTGGTTGCAGGTATGGGAGTGCATCCCGTAATTCCATCACCGTGCGTGGTGGAGGGTCCAGCTTGCGGACATGGCGATCGAGATGGTCCCACAAATGTTCAATGGGGTTGAGGTCCGGGGAGTTTGGTGGCCACGGGAGTAGCTTGAATTCATCCTCATGCTCCTCAAACTAGTCGTGGACAATTTTGGCAATAGGGCAGGGAGCATTGTCCTGTTGAAAGGTGCCATCACCGGAAGAATGACTGTCGACATGAAGGTAACGAACAGCATTCAGTGTACCCTCCAGCGGTATCAGTGGACTCAGACCGTACCACAAAAACATCCTCCAAACAGTCACACCTCCCCCACCAGCAAGTCGTCTGCCAACGATGGTGTCGGGATGCCTGTTCTCAGATGCTTCCCAGCGAATTCTCCATCGTCCGTCCATTCTGTTCACCAGAAACCGCGACTCGTCAGAGAAAGTAACCCTTTGCCATTCGGCCGAGGTCCAATGGCGATAGTCCATTGCGAATTGGAGGAGTTTTCGGCGATGCACAGGAGTCAACATGGGTGCTGTTACCATGCGCCTGCTCCAGAGCCCCAACCTCAAGAGGTATCGTTGCACTGTCTTAGTGCTGACACGCCTAGTGGCCCCACTGTTCATTTGCTGTGTCAGTTGCTCAACAGTGGCATGCCGACGCTCGCCTCTAGAATTGATGGCCCGTGGGGCCCCACAGTTACCTCTTCAGTTGCTCGAAACTGTCTGGTGTGTCCAGTCGCGGTACACCTTCATAACGGCAGCCCTAGAGCAGTTCACAAAGGTGGCCGTTTCTGAAATACTGCCCCGCTTGGCCCAATAGCCAATGATCATCCCCTTTTGGAGGTCCGACAGGTCACTTGCTCTGCCCATGACTGCGACAATTGCTGTGTTAACGGATGCTACTACACGTCTGCTGTGTCAGCTTTTAATGATATGCAATGATTTTTCATCTGCATACCATGGGACGTTCCAACATGTTCGAGGAGAGGTGGTCATATTAATGTGTCCCGACCCTGCATAGTCATCCATCATGTTTTCGTTGTACTCTCCCTGATAACGATTTCAATGTCAAAGATAGGGTGGAAGCGTTCGCCTGTTCTTGTCTTTCAAAATATTCTAAGTCACTCTCCTGTCCACAAAAGCTAAGTTTGAACGGTTTAGTTATTTTTTCCATCATTTTTAGTTAAATACTAACAGAATAAAATAATTACAACGCAGGAACAAAATGTGTGTTACATGGTGTTATCAGAGTTTCATTGCGGAATGATATTTGGAACTCACACATGGCATGTTCCATTTCTGAATAAGTGTGGGCATTCAATGTTCCCCGATACTCAGTGTCAAAGGTGTACAGAGTGCCTCATTTCAGGGTACCTCCACCAAGGACACCAGTGGCCTACCACGGCTGATAAATGCTTTTGACCAGGGACATCTAAGCAGAATAGACCTTCATAACAGACATACATCACTGTGTCCATTAACAGGTACATTTAATGAGGGGCGTGCTAGAAATGTGTATGAAATCAGTGCAGCGAAATTTGGCCTGATGGGATTTGGCAGCAGAAGACCGACAAGAGTGCCTTAGAGCACGCTATTGGAGGCTGTGTTTAACTAGGGATTGTTAACATACAGTAGCGCTCAAAAAATAGTACACTTTCATGTTTATTGCTATAATACTTTCAAAAATTAAGAACATATAACTAAACTTTGTATACATATTATCTATATAAATATACAAAAGAAAAACTAGAAATAAGGTCACTGTTATTTGTATTTGCGAAGACACCATTAAACTGCCAAAATACAAAAATCATAAAATAGTACACACAAAAAAAATCCCAAAAATGAAGTAAATACAATGAATAAAAAAAAGAGTTAGCAGATCAATATTTTGTTGCAAAACCTTTTGCATCAATATCAGCTTTGTAGCGGGCTGGCATTGAATCAATTAGTTTAGTGATTTTGGCCACTGGAATTTTTTCCCATTCCTTTCGTAAAATTTCAAATTTTTCCAGTGAATTTCGTGCTTTCTGTGACTTGCAGCTGCAGTCTAATTCTTCCCACATATGCTCAATAGGAGTTCGTACCTTCTTTGACTTGAACCAGTCTTTGACCACACAAGCGGTATGTTTGGAATCATTGTCTTGCTGATAAATCCATCCACGAGGCATATTTGCTTTGGCAAAAGGAAGCATATGTTGCCCTAAGATATTCTTATATACTATTTTGTCCATTATTCCATCGATCTTTATCAGCAGGCCTACCCCTTTATGACTGAAACAACCCCATACCATAGTGGATCTTCCACCATGTTTAACGGTTGGTAATTGGTATTTTGGATCAAATCTATGGTTTGCAGGACGGCGTACGTACTGGATACCATCAGACCCGAATAGTAAAAACTTCGATTCATCACTAAAAAGCACTTTATTCCATTTTTTGGAGGTCCACTTCAAATGATCTTTGGCAAATTTGAGGTGGGCTATCCGGTTCTTCTTGGAGATCAAAGGTTTTTTCACAGGACTCTGCCAAACAAATCTGCATCCCTCAGACATCTTTTCGTGGTACTCACAGTAACGTTAACATTATGGAAGGTTGCCATTTCGTTATTAAGGTCAACTGCAGTTTTCTTCGGGTCAACCTTAGACAGCCGTATCAAGACTTTATCTTCTCGTGGAGTTGTTGATTTTGGGTGGCCGACCCTGGCTTACGAGTTACATATCCTTGCGTGCAAAAACGCTGAAAAATTCTTGCCACCGTGGACTTTAGAACTTGAAATTGCTCCGAAACTGAGGTGTACGAGTTGCCATTGTTGATTGCATCTATAATGTGCTTTTTTATTGAAGATGGCAGATGAACTCGAAGCGACATGTTAAATATTGTCAGCAACAGCAAAATGTCAACATCAATATAGAGAATATGAGAAAAATCTACATAAAACTCAGTGTGTACTATTTTATGAACTCACCTCTATCAATAATGGATGAGTCTTCAAATACTAATTAACTCTAAAGAGTTTGAATTTCTTTCAATATTCAAATGTTTATGCAGTCTATATATTATTACAAATTCTTTAATTAAAATTCAATACTTTAGAAGTTATAATGATAAAACATAAAGTGTACTATTTTTTGAGCGTTACTGTATTCATTGGACCTTAGATGACTAGAAACACATAGCTTGGTCGTTAAGTTACAATTCAAGTTGGTGCAAGCTGATGTAGGGATCGAGTATGGCACAGACCATTGACCAAAGTTATCAGGCACACTGCAAGCTGGTGGCGACTTCATCATGGTGTGGGGTGTGTTTACATGGCAGGGTTTGGGTCCTCTGATCAAATTGGACCAATCATTGACTGGGAATCTTTATATCCAGCTGCTTGGTGACCATTTGTAGCCCTTCATGTATCCTAACAGTGATGGGATGTTCCAGGAGGATAATGCGACATTGGTAGAGTTTATGCCACGTCAAGTTGCTGCATATTGTCGGGAAAAAGAAGCCCCTACACGATATTGAATAGGTATCTCACGAGTATTGGCACTCGTTGTGTATTATGTTCATGATCTCTCTTATCTATGTTTATAGCTGGTTTTGGAGCAGATTTTGAATGATTTGAAGATTATTGCGCTAATATTCGGGATTCTCCTTGCAATAACAGACTGCATACGGCACAAACACTTCAATGCGCAATGCATTAAAACGTGATTTTGGAAGACAGGTAAAAATAAAAGCCACCATTATTGAGAATCGTGGAAGCAAGTGGAAACACTGAAACAGCTGAAAAAGGTTTGTTTCAGGTGGATTTCAAAGCTGTTGACAAATGGCCACAAAGATTTTGGTAAGTGGAAGACCTGTTCCGGTTTGTGCCGCACAAATTAGCTGACGAGTATAAGACAACACGGGAGGAAACCTCTGGAAATTCCACTGATACGTGTAATAAGGATCCTCAAGTGCTGGTGCTACCACTTCAGTTCGAAGTCCCAGAGAATCACTGAAATGGCATTCAGAATTTTACCCGCGTCCCAGAAAGTTCCCTGCAAAGTCCAAGCTCAAGACAGTGTGGCTAAACATGGTCTAACTGTTCACGAATATCCACCGTACACCTCTGATCTCGTGCCTGCAGACTTCATTTTGCTTTCCTGCCTCAGGGGAGTTGTGAAAGGTACAGGACATTAACACTTCGAGAGATTCCAAAAGAAGCCAATGGTGATTACAGTTACTGATTCCAAAAGAAGCCAATGGGAGTATAATACGCACCCCCTTCCCCACTTTGACTCTCCCATCCGACCGACCCCTCCCCGCCAAAATATATATCAATATATCTTCAGTGCGTTTATTATCAGAATATTAAATATTTACATTTTATAATGGGTAGTATTGATTTTAATTATTCCCCCCCCCCCCGGCGTATTATACCCCGAAAATTACGGTACTTTGAAGATCAATAAATGAAGTTAAGCTTGTTGCACAAAAACCGACTTTTCTCCGTTTTTTGGAACTTTCTCCGACTTTTCACGTTTTTCAGAAATTGACACAGTTTTACATTTGTCGTCTTTTTTGCGTTTTGGAACTTTGTCCGACTTTTGGATTTCCAACAGAGTTGGAATTTTCTCCGTTTTTCCAAAAAACGCACCAATCAGGTGAGCTCTGAGAGCGCTATGCATTATGGGCGTTGTCGAAGCCAGAAGTCGGATCAAAGCCGCCATTACAAATAAGCTCAAAAGTTTCTCGTTGTCTTCTTAAAAAAAAAAAAAAAATGGAAAATTCGTAAGGCAAGCAGCTTAAACTGTTAAAAGAAAAGTTAATAAAGGAAGTAGAAACGAGACCGGCTATTTGGAACCCGCGTTCTAAAGAACACAAAAATACGTCAGCCCCGTATACGTCATGTTCGATTCCACCAATCTCACAAGAGTTCGCGTCGTCGAGTTGTAAAAAAAACGGATAATGTAAAACGGTTCGGAAAAAGCTACTTTTTTTTTTCAAAACTACCAAAAAAGTTCTGCGATCCAGAAGGACAAAGTTTCAAACCGGAGAAAAGTCTGTTTTTGTGCAACAGGCTTTAATTGTATCTTCCGTTTTCTTTGTTTTTTTATATTCACCAAACTTTTAAGACATGCCTTGTAATTCTTAAATACAAGTTTAAATTATTAATCAATAATAAAATGTTCAATAAAATCTTGCTGACATTCCAAGGAGCTTTAGCTGTAACAAAGCAATCGTCACATGCATACCCATATCAACAATGTTTAAAAGATAAACAGAAAGTAACAGTATATTCATTCTTCACAAATCAATTGTGTATTCAATAAAATATAGGACTGGTGTCCGTAAAACACTACAAGAAATGGAATCACGCAGCAATGACTATGGGCCGTACATGCAAGGAGTTTCATTCAATTTCGACGAGTGTGTGCTCTTGTGATCGCGTGAGGCCAGAATTGTTGGACAGTAGAAAACTGGCCATTATACAACAATGCACCTTCTCAAGTCCATCATTGTGTAGAATTTTTGACGAGAAGGCAGGTTGTGAACATAAGGCCCGCCGCAAATACACTTGGTCGCGGCGACATCGGTCGCACCATGGGTACTGCGCATGCGTCGGCGTCGCTCCTTGTCGCCCGAGCGTGACCTAGTTTTTGCCCTTCGTCGCGGCGACGGAAAAAACTGGTTTTCAGGCGACGTCGCCTCTATTGAGCTGAATTCAATTGGAAGCGACCAGCGACAACACGTCATCCACATCCACTATCATCAGGAACTTGAACAGCCTCAATGGCATCCACAAAAAACAAAAGCCCCTCATCCTGTGAAAAAATACAGTGGACAAAGGAAATGGAGGCCACAGTCATCGATTTTTATAAAATTTAATAAAATAAGAATTTAATATTTTTTTTCTACGCAGCACGTGCTGAGAAAAAAATTATGCTATGAAATATTAATAATGATTATGCCGACACTGGATATGAAACATGTTGACATTCCATTGTTCCTTTTTTGTGATAATAATAATAAGCAATTTTCCCTCATCCATTCCTGATATAGTAATATTTTTCATTAGTGAATGCTTACCATACGGGTTTTTTATATGATGATATTGTAATATAATAAGGGTTCGATGTTTTTTATATAGTAATGATACATGATATATTTTATCAATAATGATTATGCAGACACTGTATATGAAACATGTTGACATTCCATTGTTCCATTATTTGTGATGATAATAATAATAATAATAGATTTCTGTAGAAGTTTTTAAAAATTTTATACAATTAAAAAAAAAGAATTAATTATTTTTTTTATTTTTCATTGCACGTGCTGAAAAATAATTATGCTATATATTCACGTGCTATTAAAAAATATATTATCAATAATAGATGAGGGCAAGTAGTAGAAATTTTATAATAGCTTTGATGCCATATGTCAGCACTATATGGTTTTGACTTTATTAAGCCATTTAAATTTTTTATAACCATCTACTGGAAGGCTTCAATTTTATTACATTTTTAAATCTTTATTTTAAAAGAATTTAATTCCAATTTGACCACGTAAATGCATTTTCCTAAAAATAATAACCAATTGTTTTATTTATTCTTGTTTGATAACCATTTTTCTTTGTTTGATCTATGTTACTTTATGTGTATCACGTGTTAATATATTTGAATTGTGTAAAAAACATTATACTTAATGAAAGTTCAAAGATATATTCATTAAACATACGAATAATATACATGTTTAATTGCAGAAAACACTGTTCTCTGGGATATTAATAATTCCAGCTATCATAAGCGACCGGGTCGCTCCTTATTTTTATTTGCGGCGAGACGAGCTGGCGACAAGCGACAAAGAGCGACAACTGACGTCAGCAGTGTGACCTTGACGAACCCCCCCACTGCAGGCAGCAAGGAGCGACGAGCCGTCGCTGGCGACCGGGTCGCTCCTAATTTTTATTTGCGGCGGGCCTTAAGGTGCAGGTCTTGTTCTAGAGGCTAGCGAGGTGCACGTTTCGTTGTTTTAGAGGGCTTGGATGTTTGTGTTTGGGAGACCAAGCAAAGTTTTAGTAGGATGATTTTCTATTAGGTTCATTTTCAAATAGATCCAATAGTTATTTAAACATCCTTGACACCGAAAAGGTAAAACAGGAATAGATTAGATTATACTTACCAATAAATTCATTCATGTTCTATTAAAAATACAGGGTGTATCTATACATTTTTAACGAACGCCGGGGCGATTACTGGGATCAAAACTAAGAATTTCTCTATGAACATGTCGTTCAAAGCATTGTTACGAGTTACATGGGATGGCATCACAGGATGTACATTGGCTACATCCAAGGTAAGTAGAGTATAAGGTATGCTCGATCACCGCCTAAGGGGCTTTGGCTGATATCAAGGCTGATACTCGTGCCATCTGGTGAGCATCGATGACGTCAGCCAGAGCCCCTTAGGCAGTGATCGAGCATACCCTATACTCATCTTAGGGCACATCATGAGCAGCTATGCCTAAACGTGCTCTAGCGAATGCAGTACAAATTAAAAGTGCTTGATTAGCTAACCAGTTAAATAACCGCTTTCTACTGACCGTGATTAGCTGAGTATTACCAAAGAGGTAGAATGAGAGGCAAAGCAATGCCCATCTCTTGAAGAAAAATGGATCATTGCAAAACTGAGTTTGATTCGGAAACTAAATAAAACCAGATGGTCAGGCCATAGATCACTCCTCTTTTTTAACATTATTGTATTAAAATTTTTTCTTTTTTTATGAAGTCATGGTAACATTGTTTTATTTTATTGTTCTCTTATAATTCATTAGCATTTTTGATCATTAGGTTTTATGTAAAATAAAAACAAAAAATAGTCAACAATTACAATGCCAGTCACAAAAGAAAAAGGATATGGCACGTGCATAAAAGAAAAACTCATTCGATCAATTAGAAAAGGATAGGAAACTGAGCATTACGGTATTTATTCTTGGCATTCCTTAAGCGAAATCACAACCAAAATGAAACAGATACATCTTAAACTCAATTGACTGGTTGAATACGATACTTACATTGTCTTGCTGTTTTCTTTTATTATTATATCATTATTTTATCCTTTAAATAGTAAAAAACAAATTCTGGTCTAGCTTGACTTTATGTAGTTTTCCTTGAACGAACAGATTCATAGGCAAGGAAGAGGCCACCATGTTTCAGAACTCTGAATAAAGCAAACGTTTATAATCCATAAAATATATATACTACGCATGCACCAATTTCCTTTTTCTTTCATGCCGGGCCTGATAATAAACAATTCATTGGTGGAGAGGATGCCTAATAAAGTAATAGCCATTAGTTTCTGACCATGTGCTAGAGTTTGGTGGTAAAAAAAAAGTACAAATTTCTACAAAATAATGTTTTAACAGTAACCAGCTTCGCTTCCTGTTCTACCTTTTCCCTGATATTACTACAAGAGATAGGAGACGGGCATAAAATTAGTTCCACTTTTTCCATTCCCTATGCAATCTACTTACAAATTTTTGTGGATTTCAACTGCTAATAAAGAAGTTGCAGTGGCATTTAACATCCTTTACAGGCTCTACACCATTTATGATGCAGAACACTTGCAGAAACCAGGTGTCCCAAACGACTCCTCGATTTTAAGAGTAAATATCGCGGAAACTGAGATCGAAAGAAGAACAAAAAAGTGGCATGCTTATTTAGAAAGCCGTAGAAATCTGACGTGTTTCAAAATTAGTTATAAATTAAATACAAACATTGCTGGCAGGTTGTGCAGTACGTAGTGGGAAATGTTGGCCCCAAGCAATCTTCAGTTGCTCCTGAAAATGTCGCGACAGTTTCTGAAGCGTGATTTAACTGTCAGTTATTTAGCATAATCCGAGGAAATCCATACGAAAAGCTGCAACAGAATCCAGATTAAAGTGATCAAACGCCACCTTTCGGCAACAGTTGTAACTAATTTTGAAACTGATGTATTAAAATTTGACAACTTTTAAAATAAACATACCATTTTTTCATTCTTCCATTCATGTCAGTTTCAGAGATACGGTCGAATATCGACATCTTGAAAAATTTTTATTATCCCGTTTTCACTATTAATATGGACTCACCACCATACTCCTGAAAGCAAGCGTGCGAACATGGAGTGGCGACACCCCGACTCACCATGACCCAAGAAATTCAAGTTGACAAAGTCTACAACGAAGTTATGGCGACTGTATTCTGGGACATTAAGGGTATCATTCATGTTGATTTTCTGGAAAAATGTCAAACCATAAATTCACCCTACTACTGTGACATTTTGATGAAGTCCCTGAAGCTGGCATTATGGAAAAAGCAACCAGGACTCCTTATTAGTGGCGTTTGTTTTCTGCAAGACAATGCCAGACCACGCACACCCAAACTGACTATGGACACTGACGGAACTCAAATGGGACATCTTACCACATCTTCTGTACAGCTTGAATCTCTCCCCTTGCAATTATCTTTTTGGACCACTGAAATATTTTGGGACGGCAGAGGTTCGGCTCCAGTGAGGAAGTAAAAAAAGTATGTCAAGACGTGGTTTTGACATCAGCCTTAAGATTTCTACAGAACTGGAATCCAGATACTCCCAGAACGCTCAAAAAAATGTGTAGAAAAGCAAGGAGAGTTCTTGAGAAATAACTGATGAGTGGTGGCGGTGGTGTTTTTTTTGTTTTTTGTAGTTTCTTCCTGATTTTATAAAAAATAAAGTCCAGGTCAAATTTGAATGCTGCTCGTATTACCAAGCCAGTTATAAATGCACAGAGCTCTCCCCAAGCTCTTATGAAGGGGCATGCTGCCCGATACACAAAAAGCTGCACAACACCGCGTAATGTTTTGTTTTTAATTGTCCGCCCAGCTATTTAATCTTTCCACCCACCTGATAAAATTTTCTGAGGAGAGTACCAATACACCTAAATCCCAGTAAACTGAGTAGTGTTCTCCCCCCATAAACTTGTCATCAAGGGAAGAAGAAGCACCCTTCCAAGTGGGCCTGGGAAGAAAAATTTTGGCAAAAAAGTGTTTCATGGGAAGTAATAAAGGATTAAAAAATTTTTACTGCTATTTTGTTAAAAAATATTTACTTGTTATTAACTTTTTTTAATAACAATTTTGAAAATAAAATGAGATTATAGAAATTACAAACGATGGCTTTTATATACAAATTTACAAAAACAATGACATACTCTCCTAAAATTTATCTAGGACCAAGATAAAAAAAAAAAAAAAAAATCTCCACTTGGATACATAAAAAAGTACAAAATTCACATGAGAAACTTCTCACGAATATAATTTTACTGCTGAAAGGGATAGAAAATTTTACATCACTTTTGATTTCTATCCTTTACTTAATAGCCATTAAAAGAAAAAAAAATACATTTAATAAATTAAAAAACAAAACCTAAAAAGAAAACTTAATAAATCTATAAAGCTCATTTAATTAAAAGCAGCCAACTATGTTCTTTTCAGAATTTAATTACTTGTCAAAAAATAAACCCATATCGTAGTTAGTTTTTCTACGAATGTTTTAAAGCTTTCTTCATCAGATTCTTATTGGCTGGATCTGTAAAGTAATTGCATGGCAACCATTCACAATCAATTTACTTGATATTTTTCAAGATTGATCTAAGACTGGTGGTATTGCTGGCTAATCATTTGCATCAAATGCGTATTGTACAATACCAAACATGGAGAAATAAATCATGCGCTCAGCCTCAAGTCAGTTACACTTGCAGATTTCTTGCTATCAATTATAACGAGCGTATCTCCACTTAGGGTAAGAGATCTAAAGCCAATATCATATTTGGCTTCATTATGATACGCTCAACAATCAATTGAAAACCAAATGTAATTTACTACATTTAACATCTTACAATATTACATTTTTACGGACTGTTCTGTTCAACTTTATTCTCTTGATAAAAGATTTTAGTTTTTCCATCAGTTTCTAAAAAAATGACTACTATCATCATTTAGTTAATACTAAAGCAGTTGAGCCTTAGTATGAGAAATAACTGCTTTATTTCTGGGAAGGCCATTACAGTGGGATACTCCTGGTCTAAACGAGCCTGCAAATAAATAAATAAAAAATTCTTTAATGTCATGCAGTATTGGCAAATTAAAAACAAAAAAAAAAGAAGTTCTTGCATATGAAATGGTCAATACAGGGCAATACAGAAAGAACATTACAAATCTAAAAGAAAATATAAATTTATTCAGATATATGTACAGAATCGGTTGAGGTGTCTTTTTAGAGCAAACGCATCAAATTTGACACTCCTGACTCCATAAAATATTGATGCAGTCACCAGAACTACAAGCACCATTGCAGTTCAAATTGGACACTTTCATTGGTGCAGAACGTGGCCAGTGATTGCATTCCAATGTAATTTTTGTAGAGAGGTTAGGGATACTCCAATTTATTCTTGGCACAGTTTCTAATGCTATTGTGGAACAACTCGAGAGATTTGCCCATAGCCCTAAGAAATCAACCTGAGACTAGCATACTGAACAAGCGATATTTTTCCTTGTGACTTACTAAATAAGAAAACGAGTTAGGGCCCTAAAATTTATCAAAATCTTTCAAACATGTTAGAATACACGCCGCATTTCCTGACCAATTGACTGGAATCGGCTTTAACACATTGAATTTCTAATTTTAAAGGTACAGGTGGTTGCACCAATAAAATTCTAACGTGACACCCGTTCTCGTGAGCTGCACTAATAATAAGGTGCACGTCGTTTTTCTCAGTTCAATAATTTGGGTGTATCAAGTGCAAAAATGAGCAATATCATAGAAAATTATTCCACGAGATGCAAGTGATTTCTTCAGGCAGGAGGAGTGAATCAGAGCGAGATTCATCATTTATGAGGAGAGTCTGAGTCAAAAAGGTGTCCGTTTGGTCCAGCAAATTCACAGACAGCCGAACTAAACTGGATGATGATTTAGAAGAATGAAGAGGAAGACTGAGGTCTGTGCATACACCAGGGAATTGTGAAGTGGTGGAAGATTTCATAAGGGAAGACTGAAAGATCAAAATGCATGAAATTCCAGGATGAAACTAATTTGTTGGGATAAATGCCTGAATACAAAAGGTGACTTATGTTAAGAAATGAATTACCTAAATCACATGATTTTTATTATCGAACCGCCCTCGTATTTTCAACATGCATAGGTGTTTCTCTATACAATTTCCAAGATTTTTTCAATGTTACACTAGACCTACTTAGAACAAGCAACCACACATCTATGACATTTCACAACTTGGAAAGATGAATTGGTAAGCAACAATGTTAATAAATCTTACAATGATCCCAGAGATTGACGGTACTGAAGCCTGGAAATCTTATATAAATTTAAATTTCATAATCACAAGTATCTTGTGATCTGTATTTTATTTGGATTCTTCTGTGATATTCCACAACTGAAATAAACAAATTATTGCGTGTGCATTTTTGTTCCATTCTCCTTTAATTGCCGATATTTACGTTTATGCTCATTTATTACATATCGAATTTAGCCATCCAATTTTGTTTGGCAAGGAGTTTTGTTATTTCAAGCATCAGTTCAATTAGTAGATTACAAAAATTCCTCTATGATCAAATTTGGCCTACATAATTCTCCCTATAAATGTACTGGTTCCGAAGTCCTATGAACCCAGCAAAGATTTAGCTCAGCTTAAATATTTACTTACCATTTGAAGTTTTTTCATATACACAATATGCAGGTTCCTGTCTTTAATGAGTTTTGAAACTTAAACAGTGGGAGGAGGTAAACCCTCTTGAAACAGACCATTGGAATCAGCCTATATACAGGGAGAAGTATGCAAGCCAAAATTGGTAAAACCAAATTAGAAAACTTTCATTGTGATAATCCACAAATGCAAAATGTCTATGTTAATAATGACTAATTGAAATGATGTCTGAAGAACAACGACATCAAAAAAGATGCTTATTTTGGTATGTAATGTAAGACTGCATGAGCAAAAAATACATGTCAGCAATTATAGACATTATAGAGAAATAACGAAAAGTGGAGACTTCAAATTATTGATATTTTAAATAATGGCGACTTAGGCGTCTCTTAAAGTATATGTAGGTGGTCAAACAGTTAAGGGAAAGAGCACTCTAAAACTAAAAGGCAGATCATTCCACAGCAGTATGGCATTAAAAGGAAATTTTTCGATATGAAAGCAGACGTCTTAATAGGAACGACAAACAAGAATCTCTGAGTAGTCGAATACTTAAACCAATCTTTAACGTAGGAGACTGGGTGATTTTCAATTCGTAGCGCGTTGGCCACTTCGGACGTCAAAAGCAACGTGAACAGGTGGACATCACTGAATTGATCTTGGTCAGATTAAAAGAGGTTCGAATGATTTAATTATAAGCAACGCTCAACCTCTTAAGGTTTGCCGTTGAGGTCCAGGACCAAAATAGTCCCCCATAAGCGACGTAAGGCACAAAAACTAAAGATATACAGAGTGTATGAGGTTCGATGGTCATAAAGTACCTAGCGTTGTTCTCCGCAAAATTCTAAGCATAATTTTCCTTATCCATTTTTCAAAATTTTCAAAAAATGTTTGGCTATTATGACGTAATTCTAAGTCTTGTGACGTATTTGATCCATGCCGTAATGACATAAATTTTTGTCCTGGCTCTTGTCATACAGGGTGATTCAGTCAATTTCTGACCATTTCACTCGAATGACGTGCATTAGAGATAAACAATTGAAAGAATATGAGCGCCATATCGAATTTCTAAATAGTTGGAGTTTGTATTGTTGCAACGGCGCTGCATGAAAATCGTATTGTTGAAAAATAGCGCCCGCTTTATCAACAGAGCAGAAATGCAAGGTTGTCGAATGGTATTTCGAGACGAAATCACCTGTAACCGTGCAAAGAAAGTTCCGGAAGGAGTATAAGTATCGAGACGCACCAGGCAGGCAAGCAATCATGGATTTTGTCAAGCAATTTCGTGCCACTGGATGTGTGAAAGTCAAGAAAAAAGGCGGGAGCGAAGCTCGTGTTCGAACGGTCGAAGTTGTCGAAAATGTTCGCACAAGGTTGGTCGATTCCCCTACCAAAAAAATCTGTTCGCCGCCTATCCATTGTAGAAGGGCTGTCGTATACCACGACGTGGCAAATTTTGAGATAGGATTTACACCTGTTCCCGTATAAGATCCATGTTTATCAGGAGTTAACAGACACTGGAAGACAGAAGCAACAACAATTTGCGATGGAGTTTGGAACAGAAATGGAAGCCAATCAGGACATTGTGGACAACCTGTGGGTGTCAGATGAGGCCTTCTTCCATCAGTCAGGTGACGTTAATAAACACAACGTTCGCTTTTGGGGTTCCCAGCACCCTCATGAGATCCACAAGTCACCTCTTCATCCACGAAAGGTTATGGCTTGGTGCGCGATTTCCAAAAGAGGCATCATTGGTCCGTTTTTTTTGAGGGCACCGTAACGTCACAGGCTTACCTTAACATGTTGGAAACCTTCTTCATCCCCGAGCTGCGAAGGAGGCGTATACCGATTCGACATCAATGGTTTCAACAGGGTGGGGCTAGGCCTCACACAACTAATGAAGTGCTAGACTTTCTCAATCAGAAATTCGGAAATCGTGTCATTTCAAACAGGTTTCCAGATCGATTCGGGGGTGGCTTTCTTTGGCCCCCTACGAGTCCTGACCTAAACCCATGTAATTTTTATCTCTGGGGGTTCCTTAAAGACTGTGTTCACTACAGCACCAAGAACCCTAGACCAGCTGCGACAAAGGTCGTCGACTGCTGCACCCTTGTGGATGCAGAAATCCTGGATAGAGTTATGAACAACTTCACCATTCGGCTGCGAGCAGTTCAAAACGTTCGTGGTGGCCACATTGAGCATATCATCAAGACTTTTCTACGGGAATAATTAACTCCGAAATGCCTAAAATATCACACTGAAATGCTAAGTTTGTAAACATTAATGGGTCAATAAATCATAGTACTGAAATGGTCAGAAATTAACTGAATCACCCTGTAATAGCCAGGAGCCACTTTGGATAGCCTTCTGACGTCATAATTCATCCATTCCTATAGCCTTCTGATGTCATAATAGCCAAACTTTGGATAACGACTTCATATATTTTTTTTTGAGAATTTTGAAAAATGGATAAGGAAAATTATGCTTTTTGCGGAGAACAACGCTAGGTACTTTATGACCATCGAACCTGATACACCCTGTATAATGACAAATTTGCGAAATTGATAAAAAGATTCTCAACTGCTTCACTAAAAAGTTCTTCCAATGTAAGGAAGTAATAAGATGATCTATTTTAAATCACTGAAACAGAGGTGAGAATGGAATGGAATACCTAGGATCTTTAAAGTCGCCAACGATGACATCTTTGGAGATAATCAATACGTTGGTTTTAGACGCATTGAGGTACAGACCTCGACTAATGTAACATTTGATAAATAAATGAGATCTTGCTGGAGCAGCTCCCTAATAGTTTCCTCTCCCTCCAGGGGGGAAGGAGGCAAAGAGGAAGTTATCGTCGACATAGCTAAAAATGTCCAAGTTAAAACAGTTGTTAAAACAGCGAAACCGTAGAAACTGCGAATAATAGCGGACCAAGCCCCAAACCTTGGACTATACCTCATTCGGAGGTTTTATTCAAAAATGGATCATAGCCGATGGAATTCTTTCTATCCTGGAAGAATATGCCAAGAGCTCCAAATAATCACTGGACACTCCAAGGGAGGCAAGATCGTAGAGAAGTTGGGCTCTTGAGATAGTAGAGAGGTTAAGATACTTTTACGCGACTTCCGTGACGTTAAATCTATGACTTCATTTGGTTAAACGTTTACGTGGCGGACGTGATTTTAGAGAGGTTAAGATTTTTGTAATACGTCTCTCTTAGGAATTACACGTCACGAAAAAAGCCAACATGCTGACCGCATGGCATGACGTCATGGTTAATTTCACGTTAACGCCACACGAAGGTCGAATTTTCTGACGTCAAACTAGGCACGCACGTCGTGCTCAACACGTTAAGGCATCTTAACCTCTCTAGTATAGAACGACTTTGAGATGTCAGTTTGGGCAACAATAAATCTCAGTCCCTGATCGTAGGACCTGACTGCCTTGTTATATATGTTAGTCTATTATAAGAAGGCACATGAGCATGTTTGAGCGAGAAACGTCATAGTTCAAATTCAGCACCGGTTTTTACTAGCTATTTCATTCACATTAGCAGGAACACAAATTCACACGCATTAAACACATCTTCCAAGCAAAAAGAAAAAGAGCTCAGAGCTCCACAAGAGATATACACTACATGATCAAAGGAGTTGGGACACCCCTGTGAACACCTGGGGTGTTTCTTCTGGACTGGACTGGGCCCGCTCATCAAGGTGGACGGAAACCTCAATGCTGATGGCTACAGGACCATTCTGGATAACGGGGCACTTCCAGCGCTGTGGGAACACTTCGGTGACGGGTCGTTCCTCTTCCAGCACGACAATGCGCCTTGCCACAAAGCAAGATCCACATCCAACTGGTTTGACGAAATGCGGGTTGAAGAACTGGATTGGGCCGCCCAGAGTCCTGATCTCAACCCCATCGAACATCTTTGGGACGAAATTGGAACGACGTGTGAGATCCAGGATGGTTCGCCCTACATCTGTCCAGGAACTGACCACGACACTCCTCGAGGAATGGAGGTCAATACCTGTGAACACATACCGTAAACTTGTGGACTGTATGCCATGTAGGGTGGAGGCAGTGATAGCAGCTCGGGGTGGTCCTACACACTACTGATTGAAGCTTTTTGCGGCTTTACGGTAGAGCAACAGGTGTCCCAACCCTTTGATCAAGTAGTGTATTTTAAATATGTATGGACATTTTAATAGAGAATTCAAAAATGGTTCTCTCAGTTTGTCCCTTAATTTCAGAATCATGTAGCGGCTGCAACTGGAATATCTAGAAGAACACTTCAGGGTCTCTTAAAAGATAGGGTCGATCTCGAAGAAGCAGCTTACAAATGCCCGGGAAGAAACTGAGAAGAATCTCACCCATAACTGAACTGGATGTTTTCGATGATGTATGCAGTGTTCTCCCCAAAAAATCTTTTCAGCTGGGTGGAAAAATAAAATAGCCGGCATAGCGAATAGAATTTATAAGTGTGATTACTCTCGTAGTAACCAATGCTAAAAATCAGGCACGTGACGGATGTGCGAAATAACAGCGCTGCTGTCGATTTCGACCAACTTCGTAGCGTTTTTTTGCTTGATGCAAATGAGAATTTCACGTTTCTTGTTAAGTTGCTGTCGTATATTTTATTGTTTCAATATTTATAAGTGATGAGCGTGGTATAATGTGTTAATAGTGTAATTTGCACATCGTCTGTTACATTTAGAACAGTATTCTTACTCGTATTTTAAAAAATTTACTCGTTATATTACTCGTTATGACAGCAGATAGGCCTACATGTACTTCATTCCTTCGGCGGTTAGCAAATGTCTGACTGTCGCGGTCGTTGTTTTTGAAGATCACCAAAATTAGGCCCTTTTAGAATTGGAACAGATTCGAGTTTCAATGAATTTAGTTTTAATTTTCAATGAATTTAAAACTGCAGGATTATAGAAAAAGCAAGACGCTTCGAAATGAACTGATCACACTATGCTGTTCGCATTTGGATACAAGGTCTTCGCCGGCAAAAGGTATCGTGTCGGCAATCAACAAGCCCATTGTTGTTGCACACAACAATCGTAATTGTTTGTGACGTTCCGTTATTGTCTTGCCATTGTTTCCATTGTTGTCGTTCCCTTGCGATGATCGTAAAGGATGAGTGTTCATCATCCCTCCGATTTCCACACACACACAAACTCGAATGGGAGCCACACCTCACGCAGTTCCATGCCAGCGTGATTCCATAGGTAACCACCGTAGTCAGTAAGTAAGAAGACGATCGCTTCTCCCCTCTTATCCGCCCATACATAACATTTTCTGGTGTCAGAAGTGGGAATTGTGACAAAAGAACGCTAACATTAATCACAGATTCCAGACGGATCCCAGGGGAAAAAATAAAAAGCCAATAACCAAAGATAAGAGACTATATTTACCTGAACAAGATGACGAAAACCCAATATGGCCGTTCCACCGGAACTCATGTAGGAATTATCGAAAATGATTGCCACTGCTCTACACGTAGCCACCGATACAGCGGTAGCACAGCTGGCGACGGCGCCTCCAGCTCCCGCGCAGAGCGAGCAGGGAAACTCTCCACTGCAAGACCTTCCCCGTCTACGATGCCGCCGTACCGCATGGATGAAGAGACGTCTGTCGACGAGTACTTTAAACGTTTTGAATGGGCCCTGCAGCTGTGCAACATCCCAGAAGAAAAGTACGCCGCATACGCTCGAGTCCATATGGGGGCAGAGTTAAACGGAGTCTTGAAAATCCTCGCAAGCCCCAGGGAACCTGAAACCATCCCGTACAGCGAGTTGAAATTGATCTTGACCAGCCATTTCAACTAACCCAAGAACAAATATGTCGAGAGCGTGAAGTTCCGAGCTGTCGTCCAGAACCCAGATGAATCTGTAACGCAGTAAGCGCTTCGTCTGCGGAAGAGTGCCGCCCATTGTCAGTATGGAGCCTTCCTGGATAGAATGCTTATAGAGCAATGCCTTCACGGCCTACGATCACCTGAAACTAGGGATGATATTATTGCAAAACAGCTAGACTAATTTGACAAGGCATACGAAATCGCACAAAGTCTCAAAGCCACATGGGCCATCGCAAAAGCAGTAAGCATGCCGATAAACGAAGAGACAAACAAACTAGGCTACGAGACCCCACCCATGAAGACAACGCATCGGGGAAGAACCAGACAGAAAAAGCCTATGACACGACGTGATAACAGAAGCAACGAGCGTCCCAGTTCAATCACCAATCGTAGCTCATCCATCGGGAATAAGTCAGTGTCCAAGAAACCTTGTGGCAAGTGTGGCAGTCAGCATTGGGCCAACACATGCAGTTTTAAAACCGCAACCTGCCATTCCTGTCAAATGACTGGACATATTGCTAAATCCTGTCGGTCGAAAACAAAGAATGCGCATCGCTCCTCTCCCAACGAAGTGCCAATTGATCGGGTCCAGACATCGAATAAGTTACATCGGGAATCGGATCAAAAAGCTACACACCCGAACATAAGACATCCAAATTGATGGGAGGACGCTCCAGATGGAAGTAGACACGGGAGCACCGTGTGGCATAATTGGAGTCACCCGACTTAGGAAAATCAAGCCTCACATCCATCTGCAGAAGGCTGACCGCCAGTTTAAAAGTTATACAGAACATCAGGTTCGCTGCTTGGGGAAGACACGAGTCCTAATTACCATAGGAGACACCAGCCAGCGAATGGACCTCTATGTGGTCGAAGACAGCTCCACTGAACTCATGGGATGCGACTGGATCGCAAGATTCGTAAACAAAATCAAGTTCGACCAAGTACTTGCACCCATACAAGCCATCCAAGAGATGAAAGGCCAAAAAACTGCTCACCAAGGAGCAAGAATCCCAATTAAATAGATTACTCTTGGAATACGCCCATTTATTCCAAAACATTGCGGGCAAACTAAAAGGCCCCCCAGCAAAAGTCCATCTGGTTTCAGGTGCAACCCACGTCTTCGCCAAAGCGAGAGACGTGCCGCTTGCGTTGTGGGAAGAATACGCAAAAGCCATTGACAAAGACAAAAGCCGGCTTTTATGAAAAAGTTGACTACTCTAAATGAGCATCGCCGACCCATGTGGTGGTAAAAAAAAGAATGGAGCTCTACGCATCACGGGCAACTACAAGCCAACAATCAATAAACAGATGAAGTTCAACGAACATCCAATCCCCAAAATAGAAGACATTTTCAATAAAGTGAGAGGAGCCGCTTGGTTCGCCCACCTCGACATCACCGATGTGCATACCCAGCTGACAATCGATGAAAGTTCTGGGAAATTCTAACACTGAACACACCGACGCATGGACTGGTCAGACCAACCAGGGCCGTCTAGGGTGCAGCCAACATCCCAGCATTATGGCAACATCGGATGGAAGAAGTTTTTTGCGACGCTCAAAATGTGATCAACTTCTTCGACAATATAATTGTGTTCGCCCCGACCTTTGATGGGCTCATTAGAGCTTTGAGCCAAACTCTTCATCGATTAGAAACGTATGGATTCCATTTAAACAGGAAAAAATGTGTGTTCGCCACCACTTCACTAACCTGTTTAAGGCACATCAACAAGGACGGTCTCCACAAATCGAATGAACACGTCGCAGCTATACAAAAGGCCCCAAAACCGGCAACGTCCGAGCAACTGCAATTATTCCAAGGAAAGGCAGCATATTTACAACGTGAGATGGGGCCCAAGATAAATTTAAGTGGACAAAAGAAGCTCAAAATGCATATGAGGAGTTGAAGGCCACCCTCACATCTTCACAAGTGCTCATACAATGCAACCCCTCTCTACCATTAATTCTGGCCACAGATGCCAGCAGCTATGGATTGGGAGCAGTGTTGAGTCACCGCCTGGCCAATGGTCTAGAGACCAATAGCATACGCTAACCGGACCCTCTCAGAAAGAGTGCAAGTACCCACAAGTTGACAAAGAAGCCCTAGCCATCGTATGGGTCATTAAGAAATTCTTTAATTATCTGCACGCCCGAAAATTTGAGGTGGTTACAGACCACAAGCCATTGACTTAAATCCCCCCCCCCCCCCAAAAGTCACTTCCTAACCTCTGTATCAGCTGCATGGCCAATTATGCAGAGTATCTTACGAACTTTAATTACTCCATCATTTATTTACAAACCAACAAAAGAGCACAGCAATGCGGATTATTGTTCGCGGGTAACCTCAACAGTATAGAAGAGGAGGAGGAAGATGGCTTTGAACTATTTACCATTAATTCATCAAATGAGTCGGCTGCCCATTAGACCAGACGAAATCGCGAAAGCGACCAGAAGCGATCAGAGATTGGGTACCTAGCCCGCTCTGGTTTCAAATCGCCAGAAGACAAATATACAACGAGCACTGGTTGCCTGATGTACGAGCATCGAGTCGTGATACCACCAACACTACGGCAACCAGTCCTGGATGACCTCCACACTATCCATCTGGGAATGGGCAAGGTGAAGGGTCTAGCCCGTTCGTTTGTGTACTGGCCCGGCATAGACAGACATCGAGCACACAGCAAAATCATGTGTCGACTGTATGATGTTCTCCAATGCGCCACCTCAATACCGTGTCCATCATTGGGAGTACTCCAAAGGCCCTTGGGAGAGGATCCATCTGGACTACGCCGGACCAGTAGCGGGCAAGATGCTTCTCATAATTGTGGACGCGTACAGCAAATGGGTGGAGGTAAAAGTGACCACGTCGACGACTGCAATAGCCACCATCGATATTCTTGATGAACTGTTCGCCAGATATGGGATACCAACCACGGTAGTCTCTGATAATGGTTCCCAGTTCGTCGCCGACAAATTCACATCATACCTTAGAGAGCGAGCGGTTAAATACCACAAACGTACAGCACCCTACCACGAATGGACAAGCAGAACATTGTGTTTAAACAGTTAAGAACGCTCTGAAAGCCATGGGAACCATCCCAACTAATTTACATCACAATTTAAACCTATATTTGGAACAATACACGGAGAGCGCCACACGCCACAACGGAGGAGTCTCCTACCAAACTCTTTCTAGGACGGAAACTGTATACTCGCCTGATATGCTGCGTCCGCAAGATGTCAGCCAGCAGGCGCAGGAGAAGCAGCTAGCCTCATTTACACCTAAATTTAGATCTCTGCCTGAAGGTCAAGCAGTATTCGTACATAAGGGAAGGCCCTCACAGAAGAAATGGTTACCAGGCATTGTTAACCATCGCCTAGGAGACCTGCACTACGAAGTGGTGGTTGAAGACAAGTGTTCGAAAAGACCAGATGAAGCTACGTGACTGGAAGCTTCTTAGTGCGCTATGCAGTGACGAAACGGAGAAACGTCGAACTCCTCATCAGGTGCGTTTTAGTGAGAGCTCTCCCCAAGCAGCGACTCACCTGTTGAAGCATCCCCAGTTGCGGTTGATGGTAGACTAATAACCGCGTCGCCAACACCAAGCCAAGCAGAGGAAGTTCCTCCTCCAGAACAGGATGCCTCCGACGGCCTGATTGGACCCAACCAGCCGGATGCCGGAAATGGCGACCCACCAGCTCTTCCATCCGATGGCGCTGTTCGCCGTCGAGGCCGGCCAAGGGGGGACCCAGTCGCCCTCCGATGCTCGGGCTGCAATCGCCAACCGCCCAAGTGATATTCTCCCTAGCTTTGTGCGACGGAAGGACATGTGTTGGCAATCAACAAGCCCATTGTTGTTGCACACGACGATCGTAATTGTTTGTGACGTTCCGTTATGTGTTGTCATTGTTCCCATTGTTGTCGTTCCCTTGCGATGATCGTGAAAGATGAGTGTTCATCCATTCCTTGCTTCTGATGGATGCCGATTCATCATCCCTCTGATTTTCACACACAAGAACTAAAATGGGAGCCACACCTCACGCAGTTCCAAGCCAGCTTGATTCCACAGGTAACCACTGTAGTCACTAAGTAAGAATACGATCACTCCTCCCTTCTCCGCCCATACATAAAGATAATCCCGCTGATTCTTAATCGATTCTGATTGTATAAATATATGAAACGTGAAATTTCTATTGGATTTCATATTTACACATCCAAACAGAAAACAATTTAAAGGCATTCTGATAGAAAAAAGGCAAGCAAACTCTTACGTTATTGATGGAAATCTTGCATTATGTAGAATCGAAACTAGGCTAGAATCGAATGTGGTTCATGGTAGGAAATCACTTCTTGTTAACGTTTCATCCTTTTCCTTGTAAGTGAATACTAAAAACTTGCAAATCGCTGGTCGAAAACGCACGCAGTGACATCTTACAGATGCGCCAGAAAACTACACAAGTAATCACACTTACTATTCTAGTCGTTATGTAGCCAGGAAGAAAAATATTAAAAACAATAAAGTATTATATAGTATTATGTAATTTTTTTGGCATTCAGCCGGGCGGTCACCAAAACCAGCTGGGCAGCATGCCCTTTCTGAAGGGCCTGGGGAGAACCCTTGTTTGGTTCATCACACAATTCACCAAATGTATGAAGATGGAATCTAAGTAAGTTCCAAATTGAAAGAAAGCATTAATTTCAAAGGATGTAACAAATCATCAAGAAAAATTATATAGAAGCTTGGATTCAACTGGAAAGAGTGCAACAATTGGCAACTGTTAATGGAGCGTGAAGATAATGAAATACGAGAATATTTAAGTTTTCTATGAGATTTAACCAGAAAAATGTCATGTTTATATACAGATGAAACGTGGATACACATGGACCAACTCCCAGCCCGAGGATGGCAGGATGATCAAAACTAACCTGCCGCAATTCCCTCAAGGCCCCGGTTCTTGTTTTATCATTGTTCATGCATTAGTAAAATGGGTTTTATTCCCAATACTTTGCTGATATTTAAATCAGGAAAGAAAACAGGGGACTATCATGATGAAATGAATGTTGAAAATTTTAAAAAGTGGTTTTTGGATCAATTATTGGCAAATATTCCTGCAAATAGTGTTGTCGTGAATGGGTAATGCACCTTATCATAGCATACAGATTGACAAGGCATCAAATTTAGCTTCACGGAAAGCTGGTATTGCATCTTGGCTTGATAACCTAAGTTAGCATATTGGCAGAACATGTGAATTGCTCCAGCGAATTTGCATGTGTACAATTCCTAAAAAATATGAAATAGATAGGTTAGCCAAACTGAATGGACACCAAATTTTGAGGCTTCCACGATATCATTGTGACCTGAACCCTATTAAGCTGATTTGGGCAACATGTAAATGTTATTACTGTAGCAACCCCCACCCCCACCGTAGTTGATGACTCCACGCCAACTCAATAGTCGCAGCGTGTGGGTGTGGCGCTAAGGGTTCGGGACCAAAAACGTGAGGTTGACTCAGAGACCGGTTCCAAATTCATTATCATATCTTTATTTATCACTACAACCATACAGCAAATATTCTCACTTAACTCTATTCTATGCAAAAATTGTTCAGGGGCCCCTTCCTAAATTTACTTATCATGTGTCTTAAAATAATGGCATGCATAAATCTTAGGTTGAGCTATCACACTCGCCATCCCTGTGTGTGATCAGAACTTTGCACAGAGGGCCTGATTTTGCACTCGATTTGAAGGGTACTTTTATCCGCGGATGTCAGACTGAAAGGGTCGAGGCAATCATTCCTGAGTCGGCCAGATATTGAATTTGTTGAGTGCTTACCTCGGGTGGTAGCGAGTGGAATTGCAGCGTGAAATTTGAGAGCCTCATCGTCACCTCGTGCCAATGCCAACGTGTAATGTATGCGGGGTCTTGCTGGCCAGAAATTCATACTTATACGATCATCAAAGGAAACTACACAAAATAGATCCAGAAATAGCCGGTGCGAAATTGCAATGTTGCAGATGTTCACAGAAGTTTAGTCGATACGAAGCTTTAAGGAGTCATCTGACATCTTCACATAATACTGAGATTAAAATTCAGACACAAGAGACAAGGTCAGCGTTAAGTTAGAAACTTTTCTGATTATATATCTGAATTTCTTAGGTGCATGATCAATGTAAATAGTACTGAGAATCGAACAAAGTTTTTTGCATTTTCAAATAAAATCACTAGCTTCATATCTTACAGAATTTCTTAAATGGAAAAAACAAAAGGAACACGAATTGTTGTGCCGTTACGTTCTAATTGGTGTACCAAGGAAATTGAAAGAAGGCAGGAAGACCTACTACATATGTAATCGAACAGGCAGTTACAAGACTACAGCCACAAAGAAGCACTCTAAAAGCCAAGGGTCTTGTAAATGCGGTTCAACATGTCCATCTACGACTGAATTTTCTGAAACTGATGATGGCATGCGTGTAAAGTTGTGGCTTTCACATTTGGGCCACGAGAATACTTTCAAACACTTGGATCTAACCCATGAAGAACGAGCGAAAATTGCAGGTAGTACTTAAATAATCCTTCAAAATGTTAAGGGGGAAAACATTTAAAGGTGAAGCTTATGTGTTGTGGCTTGTATATCAAATAAGGTAACACATCATTTTAACTGCATTGAAATTGAATAATTTTTGTTTTACTCCTATAGGGAAAATTGCAGAAGGTGTTGATTTTCAGAGAATTCTTGACGATATTAGAGACGGTGTTAAGAAAGATGATTCACTTTCCCGATTGCATCTAACAACTCGTCAGGATCTGAGAAATATCCATCGAAATTTTCATCTGCAAAAACTGCATAATGATGATGCTGTCAGTGTTGAACTGTGGGGAAAGTCAATGAAACATTTAAATGAGGAATCTCCACTGTTGCTTTACAAGCGTCAGGGTTTTGAAGACCAGCATAATATTTTGAATCGTGAAGACTTTGGACTAATAATAATGAACAAATTTCAGAGTGATATGTTAAAAGAATTTGGTGTTAACGTTGTTTGTATAGACAGCACTCGTGGGACCAATGCCTTTGGATTTAAACTGACAACTTTATGACAATTGATGAGTATGGGTCAGGAATTCCAGTTGCTTTTTTCTTGAGCAGTAGAGTTGACACTGAGGTTTGTAAAAAAATGTTTTCCAAAATATGTGAGAAGGTTGGGATTATTGCATCAACAACATTCCTGTCAGATGATACCCCAATTTTTTTTAATGCTTGGTCTTCAGTAATGGAAGTTCCATTGAATCATCTTTTGTGCTCGTGGCATGTGGACCGTAACTGGAGAAAAATTTTTAAAAAAATTAATGGAGGCAAGAGTTAAAAGCACAAGTGTACAAAACATTGCGTTTGCTATTGCACCAAGAAAGTAAGGTAGAGCTAGATAAACTGGTTCCCCAGGTTCTGAATCAATTACTTTCTAACCCTTCAACTAAATAATTAGGCGATTATTTTTGCAGACATTATTCTGAAAGACTTGAACAGTGGGCATATTGCCATAGAATAGGGCTCGGCATTAACACAAATATCTCGAATCATTGCATAAGACAGTTAAGTACATCTATCTTGAGGGAAAAAGAAACAAAAGAGTTGATCATTGCATAATTGCATTGTCAAAATTATGCAGTGATAAAATTTTTGCCAGGATGCTGAAAACTATAAAGTGCAGAACAGCCTTAAAAACTAAAGAAATTCTTAACAGTCATGATGAAAGCAGAAAAATCACATACGAAGTGATAACTGAAAAAGAACACAATGTCTGGGAAGTTCAGTCAACTAGATAGTTTGCATCACTAAACATTTGCTATATTGTTGCCAAAATTGACGCTTGTCCGTACAAAAATTGCCAATTAAAATGTCCAAGGTGTCAAATCTGTGCAAGTACATGTCCTGATCAATTTGTTAAATTAAGTATATGCAAACACATACATGCTTGTCATGCTCATAAGTCTTCATCAAATGTGATACTTGACGAAGTTAACACAAGTGAAGCTGAAGGTAATGCGAAGGAACTGTTTGAACATGCCAAACGACCTTTAACAACACTCAGAGCAGATGAAAATCACAATGTTAAAATCACTGACAAGTGCTTGGTAAACTAGATACGATTGTTGGTCTGTTAAAAAAAAGGACCCCAAAGATGTAGACTTTAATAAAATTGATGGATACGTTGATGAAATGTTGGAAATCGTCAACAAAAATTACAATACAAGATCTTTGAACAGTAAAGAAAACAGGATTCCTGCAAATAAAAACTTAGAAAAGCAATTTCGATTCAAGTCAACGAAGAAAAAAAGAGATTCTACCAATGAGGAAGTAATAGTTAGGAAACCTACAAAACATGAAGAAATCAATATTTTCGAAAGTTTGCAAAATGAAGATGTCATTCACATCGAAACTGCTGGCTTTGATCACAGCTATCTGTGAGTTAGTTGTAACATCGCTAGGTATAAGGAAAATTGTAACTGAACTCGTGCCACAACTCGTGGTTACCATTTTCCTTCTCATACTCAACCACAACCTTCTTTGCATCGCTAGGTATATTTAATGTTATTCATATGTAATGATTTCTTAAGTTTAAAATGAACAGTTGATCTTTTTTGTTTTTATTATTTTTGTAAGTGTTGTTTTAGTATTATTTATTTGTGTACTGTATTGGATTTTAGTTTAGGTTTCTCTTCCACTCTTATGTTAACAGTGTAGTTTTTTTAAGCATTTTTGTCACATGATATTTATTTTAATGTTGGTATTATTTATCCTTTTTTGAAATTTTGTAATACTCCTAGGGGTGAAATTTAATAATAAATAAATAAACACATGTTATGTGAATGAAAGGTACAATTAAAACTTTGTCTGTATGTATATAACATTATTTTATTGTATGATTTTCTAGAAATCAAGAAAGCAACGAAACATGTTTTTAATTTTTTTTTATGTATACGAGTATCAACATAAAATAAAATCTATAATTTATTATAAGGCTTTATTTTATTTACGAATTGGAATGAATAGTAATGAACTGAAAAAGATTTAAAATAAGAAATTTATTTTAAAAATAAAAAAAAAAAATTAAAAAAAAAGTTTAAAATATAAAATTTATTTTACTAAGAATACTATTATTAACACATTTTTTTTTTTTACCATAGTGGAAAAAAAACAACGAATTTTTACGGTGTCAATTCCACTCGCTACCATCTGAGGTCAGCACTCAACAAATTCAATATCTGGCCGATCCAGGAATGATTGCCTCGTGAAAGGGGGGCTTTGTGTCTCCGAAATTATCGCAGATAAACGTACGCTTCCCGCGCGCGTACCTTTTTACGGCAAATAAAGGGGGGGGGGGGGAAGAGGTACCGTAACCCCTTCGTGGCATACACGAATACCTCTCTCCCAGCAGCCCACTGAGAGCAGCCAATCTCAGTACAAAGCGCTCCGAGCGTTGCGCTCAGTGCTGCCAATGTGCGTGTAATTACACGATTTGTGTGTAATTTGAGTCAGGTGTGTGTGTCATTGCGTGTAATCGACCAGACCATAAATCTAGATTAGATTATCCTCCGGTCTCCTACCCACAACCACTCCACTCCCTCCGACTTGCACTCCGAGCACCGAGCCGAGCATGTTAAATTGTTCAATAATTTTGTTAAATTATTAAATAAAATATTGTTCTACTCTAGTATTGGTATGATTTCTATAACTAATATTAATAGTTCATATTGTAAAAAATTAAAATTGAATGATCTTTAAATGCATGAATTCATGAATGTGAAGCTGAAGCAATTCTGCAAAGGCTCGTATCACTTGCTCCCTCTTGTGTGTAATTTGTGTGTGTAATGCCGTTGTGCCAGCGTGTAAAAGCGTGTAATCTCGGAATAGTGGGGTGTGTATTTATAAAAATTTCATGGGCAACCTGGCAACACTGGTTGCGCTGCAACAGAGCGGACTCAACAGTACATTACTCCCACGTGCATTGTCACACTCAGGCAAAAGCGTGTGTGCAAATAACAAGCATTGATGAATTTACAATTTTGCAGCAACTCAAAATCTTTTCACCAAGTACTACAGACTATGCACCAAAAGTTACACAATGATCTGTCACTATGCATTTGCTTCTCAACACGAGAGTTCGTTTTCCCGTCGATGGCGACGTCGGGAGGCTCGCGCACACCGCGGAAAAAAAAATACAGTTCTCTCACGACGTAAAAGGGTTACATGCGCAGACGTTTAATAAGGCAAAGGTCACTCACCAATTTTGCAGTCATCATCAATTGCTCTAACACTGTTTACTTGATGCGATTCACCAGAATGTGCATATATTTATCCCTCGGTCTTGATCGCTTCCAAATTTATCGTGGCTGAACGCAAAGGCATTCGATCTCTCCATTTCTATCGGCGTTCCACACTTGAACTCGGCATTACCATACAGAAAGCGTTCAAAATAACTTTAACTGATTAAAAAAATAAACATCTTACGAACTAATTCACAGTACTTTTGATCTTACAAACTCCAACTTCGCCGGCCATTAGCTACGATGCGTACACACAGCTCAGTTGGAATCGAAGAACACACACAAACAATGGCAAAAGTCATAATAATAATAAAAAAAACGACCACCTCTTTCTAACTGATAAAACACAAGACGAACACATTACGAAACAATACTACATATAACGTCAAAGACAACAATTCACACTAGAAAATAATCACGCTTTTCATCGACGATCATAACAATCGCTCAAAACGGACAACAAAGACTCTTCAAAACACACACGCGACGCACAAAAAGACCGATTTTCCCATTACAATAACCTTTTATTTCCATAACGAATAATTATAACTCTACAGCGAAGAACAACAGCACATTTGCCAAACGCACCGCTCGCATCCTACCCCTTTACAAACGAAATTCTCTACGCAACCCCCCCCCCCCTCGTCGGATACACGTAACGAACCTTAACTGGAACGTTACATTACAAACATAATAATGGCAGAGAAACGACATCCATGGAGGAGAACGCTCGGCTTTGGGAAGAAGCACTGAGTTCAGTCTCGTCTAATGATCGGGAGAATGCCATCAATCATGTTGGCAAACTTGCTGAAGAATACTGGGAGAAAGACTGCATCGAGGATCGAATTGAAGAGTTGATACTTAGATTGTCAACATTGAATTCAGATTTGTAAGACAGTGAAAATAAAGACGATCCAGATATCCAACATGATTCTCGATATATTATACAAGGCCCTTTTAAGGATCCATATATTAGATAAAGGAATATCAATATTCATTCTGTTCAGCTGACTTCCAATTAAAGAAGCAGTTCATCTTTATTTAAAAAAAAAAAAACAACAATAAAAATATTTTTGTCTCGATGTTTGATCTAAGTGATTGTTTCTATTTTTTTGTAATATTCATCCATACAAATTTCCATGATAAATTATTTGCAATTACGGGAAAATTAACTTTATATTTAATTCAAATTTATGATGTAGCTAATTTTCATTTTATTAAATAAGAAATCATTTTTAACATTTTCAGTTTGAAAATTAAAAATTTTGATTTTAATATATTTATATTTCCAGAATAAAGTATATCTTTAAAAGTTAAAACGGCATATACCGGTAATATAATTTGTAGATACAAAAAGCTGATTGATATGGTTTGTTAGGCATTAACGTCCTTTTCAACTGCTATGATCATTTCAGGATGGCGTTATAGGGGCCGCAAATTTTGACTCGCAAGGGTTCTTTAGCATGCAGCCGGCAAACGACTACATGGGACCAACGGCTTTACTTCCCTTCCGAAGGAAGTGCGTGATCTCATGATTTCCCCCTGAAAAATCCTCGTTGTCCTCGGCCAGGATCGAACCCGTGTACTCGGGCATCAGAGGCGATCATACAACCACTGAGCCACCGAGGCCGATACAAAAAGCTGAATCAAGGTCAAAGCAGGAACAGATGAGGAGTCAAAGCATGCATGGCTTAAGGAGCTTTGCTTAGATTACCATGAATCACCTTGAATAGAGGCTACGAGTTAATCCTCTCCCATTACCCATGGCAACACATTGGCTCCGGCACCAAGATAAATTAGATGGACTATACACTAATCAATGAATCAAACTTTATCCAAGTGTGTAGTTATCACCTGTTTAAGAAGGAACTGGGTTAATTTAATTACAGAACTTGCTCACCATAGGGATGGAGCACCAACTGACTTTGAAAAGGAACTCATCCTGTGCTCAGGTAAGTTTGATACAGTTTAAATCACAATGGTAAGAAGGAAGCCTGATAGCTGTATGACCAGCATCAGTCACCAGTTCATCAATTACGCATTGCTTAATGGGTTTATTCATTTTAATCACATCAAAGTTGGCCATTCGTCATTTTGGGATCAGTAAAAATACTTCTTAAAGTTAGCCAATGGATCATTTCTGATTTTCTCAAATTGCTGTTTGGTATTTTCTTCTTCTCAACAGAATGATAACAGCATTATCCATGACGATAAACAGAGTTGTTGAGAAAATTAGGCAAAATTCTGAGGTGAAACCACTGGACAAACCAGTCTCCTTCCATGTTATTGTGGTAATCAACTGATTGCTTTTTGGATCAAAACAGTAGGCAGCAATCTTTAACAAAACCTGCTTCACTACCTGCATGGAGCAGAATTTGCCTGGTTCCTATTCCTGATGATATTAGGTGACCATGCAATTCTTCTTTTGTCTTCTCATACTGTCATTTGTTTATAAATACCACTGACATTCACGGCCATGATTACTATTCACTGAGGTCTCATTTAAATAAATAATTCGAGTGTGAAAAATTCACACGCAACGATTGTTATTTGTGCAGAAACAGATGTGTTTTTTTCAACTACTGTATATCCAAATGCTGTGTATAAAACTTTCAATTATCTATTTTTCCAAACCACAGTTTAAGCTTTTCCTTCAAAATGATGAATGAGATTTTCCCACCAGTAAATTCCATTTTTACTTTCGGTGTCACTAGCATATTTTCAAGTGTGGAATAACTAACTTCAGTGAGTCTCAGATATCGTTGATTGTACAACTTTGTTCAAATTCGTCACCATAGCCTGTCTTGAAAACATTCAAATCTCACTAGCTTGGCTATTAAGCAATTTTCCTCAACCAAGTTTAGAAGCAGTAGAATCGCATAGTAACAATTATGTTTTCTCTTCTCCAACTAGCTTGCAAATCGTTTGATTGAAACTAACAGTTTTGCTCGATATTCAGGTCAAACCACTTCCCTTCAAACTCTCAGTGAATAGACTATAAATGATTATGGGGACCATCTTTCTTTTAAACAAAATTGTTTTCAGCATAGAATTTACCTTTAAATGTGAAACAAGTGTTTTAACTCTTAAAACTTGTATCTATTTTAAGAAGAACTCGTAAAATTTGTATCTATCTTAGTTGTGAGTTGTTTTAAGTTGATGTAAGTATCTTACATCGAGGACTCTCTGTAGTTGCTTAATATTTAAACAGTCTGTGGTTATGACATTCGATTCTGCATGACATGCTTGCAGATATTTCTTAAATCTAGAAGAAAGTGCTGCAGAAACAAATCCACTTTCTGAAATACTCATGTAAAGAAGACCAAATGGAAGCGAAGGGGGAGAGGCAGAAGTACTAGGATATAACTTAAAAGTTACCTCTAGCTCATTTATATGTTTATTAAGGACAGGTACACAAGAATCCTCATTTGATAATCCACTTCTATTGTGATATTCAGCATTGGACACTGTAAAAGAAATAAATAGATTTTGGTGTACTTTTATTCACATCCTTAAATCATAGTAATTAAATCGGCTTTAAAGTTGTTTACGTTTTGAAATGTTCAAGTAAGCTCGTTGTAGCAACGTCACTGTATGGAGGAATCTTTCTATTCCAGTCTTCGCGATGTCTATGGATGGTTCTGGATTGGATGGGTTGGGCGACCATGAATTCGTGTTGATGATTATTTCCAATTGAAAATAATATTTTACTATTTTCTCAATGGAGCATGGTGAGTTTTTATATATAGAAAATTTGTCATAGTCATTTTGATCGTCAGACCATTGAGTCAAACGTTCCAATAGACACTCGCATAGGTGAAGCAAAATTTTATCAGAATGAATAGTTTCCAAAAGAAGTTTTTGCTCCTCGAGTGAGTCTAATCTGTTATATACAATCCGGTATTCAGATATTAACCGATCCAAATTGTTTCCTGGACACTAAAAATACAAAACACAAAATTAGAATTTGAAGTTTAATTTTTTTTATTTTTTATTTATTTATTTTTTTAAATGGTGCAATACACAAAGAGCATTTTATTTTAATAATTAAAATTTAATTTGCTGAAAGTTTTTTCAATGTTATTTTAGTTTTTGAGTTGAATGAGACTCAAATTAATTGAACCATAATCAGAGGCGGGTTCTTTATCTACTGCAGCTGGCTGGCAGTAACTCAGTGATGACATCATAAGATGGAGAATCAAGAAGAACGCTAGGCTGAAATAATAGGCTAGCCAAGATGGTGGAATGTGTAATATAGGACTGTATAATATTAAATTAATTGTTATAAACTGTTATATGTGTGTCAAATGAGTGAATGTGGTCGCCCACAGTTATTCTATATGTACGCCCATTGTCATGTCACAACAAGATTCTCCTTGTAATTCACATATATTAATATCTTACTACCTAGCGATAATTCGTACGCTTCTTTATCCACATCAAATAGTAAAGACCTCACGCTCCTACATGCTACCGATATACATCGTCTGCACACACATATGATTATTCATGGGCGCCGCCATCTTCGAAATATCTGACCAGCAACCTTTTTTAATGCTGAGCATCTGCTCCAGCTGGCTGGCCAAGTGGCTAAGCCAGCACAACTCAGTTAAGAGTTTTCTAACTTAGCGGCTGACAAATTGCTCATCCGGCTAAGATAAAGAACCCGCCTCAGGTTATCAGAACGAAAATTATTCCATAGATTAATAGTTGGTAACTTGCTGAATTTCTTTTATTGCTTTCAACATTCACAAACTGCATAATTCTATTTTTTTTATACTTGGCATTGTTTTTAAATTGATGGCCATTCTGTCTAAACATTGCTGGCAATACAAAGCAACAGGATCACAAACACCAAGACTCATATTGCTTGGAATTTGGGAACATTCTCTTTCAATGGCCACTCATAATTCATCAATGGTTTCCAGTTTTGTGGGTAAACTTAAAATCCCCATTAAAAAAAAATCAATTTAACACACAGGGTCTGTTTGCTTGATCCATCTATGCCTTTCATATGGCTCCTTAATGCAGATTCACCCATACTGGAAATATCCACGTTCTTCAAGCATAAAATACATTTTGCAATGTGACAATTATTAATATCTTTTGATATCCAACTTGCATAGACAGGATTTTTAAGATATCTTCTCTTCATCAATATTATTTTATTCTAGAAGAATTTATAATTCTGCTCCTATATATATTAAAAATATTTCCCTTAAAGGAAATTGGCAGAGAATTATAAAAAAATGGGTCTCTTCAAATAATGATTTTGATTCTTTTTTCCTTTTCCATCATAATTTTATATTATTTTTTAATCCTCCTTTTAGATTTAGTTTTTAGTTTTAGTGTAAATCCTATGAGCTTAGGCTCAGTGGTTACATTTTATTGTATTAACTGATTTTATTGTATTGTAGTTATTATAAACTGATTGTATTATACAATAAAATAATTTAAATTAAAAAAAAAAAAAATTAAAAAAGTTCGTTGAATGAACATTTACCCATATTTCGAATGAAAAATTTTTTTTATTAGCGTGCCTTGAATTATTAGTGAATCCAGCCAACAAAAGGAAAGTAAAACAGAAGCGTTAGCGACTGAAGCGACAATTTTATGAAACGGTGAATTAAAGAATGAATTACAAATGGTCGGTTTTCAAGGATTTTCCAGGTTCATCTAAGAAAACCTTCATTTTTCCCGAATATTTAAGGCCTTGGAAAAAAATTATGAAATTCAAGCATTTTCAAGGTTTTCAAGGCCGCGTACGCACCCTGTGTATTAATATAATAGTCCTGCAGATTAATTGATTTTCATATATCTCAATGTTTTAAAGAAATGGCAGTGGGTGGCTTTATACAAATGGATGCACCTTTTATTGCCAGTTCCTTGAATTTCATTATATGGAGATTCCAATGCAGTCATTTTATCATATATGGATATACATAATGCAAATTATATAGGTTTCCTAATTTTTTTTTTTTTTTTTTTTACAAATTTAAAAATGTGACTGGCATTTCAGTTATTTATAAACAGAGTTCATATCAAACAGTATTTTTTAATTGTTTTTAAATACCATACTTAAATTTAAATGTTAATACATTTCATAAGCTTCAAATTTGTTTAGCATTCTCAATAATACATTGCCATTCCATTCCATTCTACGCATTACCTTTTGGACTTACAAGTAGACTCCACATATTCCGACTCACAGAATTTGATTAAAAAATAAATAAAATAAAATAAAGTAAAGTAAAAGTTTTCTGAGAAAGAAATTCAAAGTTTATTTCAATGTATGCAGTTCATAAATACCCGAATTTTATAAAAAAAATTTTGAGTAAGATTCTAATAAGTTGTAGTGGTTCAGCAGTAACAGTGTGCTTTAATTTTGCAGATTTGTTTACAACAAAGATTTACAAAGTTTCCAAAAAAGTATTCAAAAAAGTAAACAAAAATTAAATAAATCCAACCAGGGCCTGTATGGTCTGAGACCGGCGAATTGGGTCTCTGGTAGGACAACACGAACGAAGAGGATTAGAATACAAAACCGAATGAGACTAAAATAATTACAATAATTGGAATACAAGTTATACAGGGTGTTTTTGAATTGAGTACAGATTTTTTGGGAGATGATAGAAGAGGTCCTTAGAAGTATTTTTTGTCATATGAACATGGGGTCTCCGCAGCTCCGTTTACTTACAATACTGCATTGAACAATCAAATGACACCGGGACGCAATGTACGTTGGTAGGCCTAGATTATTTTATTTTTAACAATTAACACAAGCAATCTACTGTATGACTTTTACAGTAATTGTTCGCAATGACCGCCATTTGCTTCATAACACAATTCGCAACGCCTTATGATGGATTGATATACGCGTGGAAACAGTTGATTTGCACGGTCGCTGATGTCACCTGCTGCCGCGACAACACGAGCCGCCAATTCTTCTTCGGTATCTACGGGTTCGGAGTACACCATTGATTTTATGCTTCCCCATAAAAAAAAATCCATCGGTGTGAGATCTGGCGATCTCGGTGGCCAAGCAACTGGTCCGCCACGACCAATCCAACGACCAGGATATGTCTCATTTAGGTAATCTCTAACTGCTCTTCTGTAATGCGAAGGTGCGCCGTCCTGTTGAAACCACATCAAATATCTGGTCATTAGTGGAACATCTTCAAGAAGACCAGGGAGCTCCTCCTTCAGGAAACCAAGATATGTTTGCCCGTTAAGACTGCATGGTAAGAGATATGGCCCAATCAGGACATTGTGAATCATGCCAGCCCAAATATTCGACGAAAAACGATGCTGAAAACTGTTAACATGTGTTGCACATGGGTTGACATGAGACCACAGATGACTATTGTAGCTATTGAACATTCCCTCTCGCATAAACGTTGCCTCATCTGTCCACAAAACCATGGAAGGAAAGTCTGGAATCCTATTCTGTTGCTGCGAAAGCACGCCGGGGACCATGATCATTGGGACATAATTCCTGCACCTTTCGAAGCTTGAACGGATGTTGCAGGTTGTCATTTGATTGTTCAATGCAGTATTGTAAGTAAACGGAGCTGCGGGGACCCCATGTTCATATGATAAAAAATACTTCTAAGGACCTCTTCTATCATCTCCCAAAAACACCCTGTATAAAATTAAACTTAATAAATTAAGTGTTATTAAGATATTTTTAACATTAAATTTAAATTTGGCGATGTTCGGGGAAGAATTAAACACACTCAAAACCACAGCTTAAAGGTAAATTCCACACTCAAAACAACTTTGCTTAAAATGAAAGACGAATGTCTCAATAACAACATAACATGTATAAAAATTTTCAACTCTAATTCAAAATTAATAAAATATATGAATAACTTTCATTTTTCCCCCTCCCCTTGCAATTAACACTGGCACCATGCTTTGGCAAGCTGTTACATCCCAAGTTGTAGAGAAGTGTGAAGGAGTTTTGAAATCTTGACATTACACATTGGACGCTATTGCAAGTGTTATCGGTTAGTTGTCAGGGCATCGCAATGGACTATGAACATGAAAACAAGACTGATAGTGATGACAGCGATATACAAGGGCAGTTAGCAGAATTTGTGACATTATATGTCAGTTTAATGCAACGCGCCCAGCAGAGGCAAAATATTTAATGTGTGGTCATATGTGGGAGGTGTTTGTCTCATGTGGGGAATTGTTTCGTCTTAGTTTGTTTGGTTTGTCGTTTTTCGAGTGTTGTTTTAGTTTGTGAGCGTTCATTTTGTTGTTGAGATCATTCATTTTGTGCACTGAGATGTGTGGGAGGGGGTGAGCGAGTGCATATGTGCACTTGTTGGCTTTTGATTGAGCGTGAGATTTGTTGGTTTAATTTGTAGTTTTCTTTTGGTGCAGTGCGCAGCTTTTCTTTTATTTTGTTGTTATAATTTATTATAATATTATAGCTGTTATTTTTTTAAAGTAAAATTTTCGCTCAATTGATTGCCGCTGTCGTGTCATTTATGGGTGACAGCGTTCAGGCATTGTTGAGGCTGTCATCATCTTCTCGGAAAATTTCCGAGAAAACAATGACAGCCTCTTCATTCATTGTTAATGATGTTTTTGTTTTTTCTTTCGTTTCCGACTGAAGTTTTCCTTCAACGAGAATGTATGATAATTTATCCTGGAAATTAAGAACTTGATTGTATCCTCTGTGCGATAGTCGTTCATAACGGGACGGGCATATTTAAGATATGGAACTTTTTTTTTGATAAACATGCAGTATTCAATTATCTGCAGTTCTTGCTTTATTAAGCATTTCCGCCCCTAATTTTATGCAGAATTATAAGTAGTTGGAAGAATTATTAAGCCGTTTTGGAACTGGTTTACCGTTCATGCTGTTGTCATTTAAGAGCATCGCCCCGTCGATGGAATCGCCGCCGACGAGGCGTCAGCCTACTATTTGTAAGTTGATGTGTCAGGCAGAAAAGCCCACAACTGATACAAATTGAAGTCTGCGTTGGGTGAGTGAACCTTCTTATATCTCTATCACCGTGACGGAGAAACTGCATCATGCTGGCATTATGCCGATCAGTGTTTAATGCGTGACAGTTTTACATGGTTTTGCCCGGATGTTAAAGTGTTTTAGAAGAGTCCCGTGTGCCTTACACTGCTAAGAACAGTTCATACTAATGTGCCCCAAGCTCTATTGAGCGGACTATGTATCACAACAAATGTTGCCTTTGGGCAGTGATTCTCCCATTGTAATAGATGTTAAAAGGTTTTGGTTTCATAATGCTGGCCGTTGTTAATTTAGTAATAAGGAGTGCAGCCTCATAAGAACAGAGGCAACGCCTCATAAATATAAGGCCTGAGCGCGAAAACGTCATACATTGTTACATCATCATCCGAAGATATGTTTAATCGCATTTTTACCAATAATACGCCCTGAAATGCAATTAAACGTATCTGCGGATGATGTAACAATGTATGACGTTTTCACGCTCAGGCCTTATCTCTAGGAGGCGTTGACAGAGGTGGGCAGGAGGCAATTGCATGCCAAGAGCAGTCCATTGGTTGTATAGAGCTGGAGAGGGTGGTTTAGGAAAGCCGGGCCAATGGGGGTGGTTTTATTTTCTGTTTACAGCTCAACCCAATGCGAGTGCCCTCTATGCAATGCCTCAAACCCCTGATGGGTCCCATTTCGTGACTGTTTCCTGAATCTATTCGGGAACTTGGGTCAAAGTAGAGGGGGGGATGGTCTTCACAAATTAAATGCCACTGCAACTTCTGCGATATACGGCCCTATGGATTAAACCATTGAAACGGGATATTCTGCTTGTCGTGGCATGTGTACACATTCCTCCACAGCAGATAGGCCTACCTCATTCCTTCGGCGATTAGCATGTGCCTGTTGTGGTCGTTTTTCTTTAGAGTTTGAAGAGCACCAGGCTCGTTTAGAGTTTGAAGAGCATCTAATTCCACCTCATCCGTGATCTACTTTCAGTGAATTTCTTGTTTGAATTGATACTGAATTTAAAACAGCAGGTGCATAGACAAAGCATGACGCTTCAAAATGAGCTGAGCACACAATGCTGTTTGGAGTTGGATACCAGTTCCCTTGCTGTCAAAAACTAATCCACAGTTTTTAATAGATTCCGATTGTAGAATTCTATGAAACGTGAAATTTCTATCCAACTGTCTGTTTACACACTCAAACAGAACAAACTGAAGGCATTTTCATATACAACAGGTCGGCAAAATCTTACGACATGTAGAATCGTTTGAACCGAAACTAGGATCTCGGCGACGAAATTCCCCAAAGTTCAAGCACCAGGAAATACGTTGAGCCTTGTTCTCTGGAGAAGGGATGGGTGATCAGAGGGCCAATTTTAAATTTTCCAAGGCATTTTTCTTATGAATGATATAAACTTTATTAACCTGGATTAATATTATAAAGCAAAAAAAAAAATAAAGTCAAATTTTTCCGTGGAGTTTAACTTTAACATTGGTGATGGAGACACTCCTGATTTGGAAGTTACATTTGGCTAAAGGGATACCATAGTTATAGAATTTTTGAAACTGCTGGCATATGTGTAATGCATAATTTGATTTGCGAAAAAGGGTGGGAAAGACATAGGATGGTTGTTCAAGGTCTTATAAAAAAATAATGCCAAATTCATAGTACATACTTTAGGCCGCAGTCGCAAATTTGACGGTGGAATGAAAAAATAACCATTTAAAGGCTGCAATTCACGTTAGGCCGCGAACTTCTTGGGTCTAAAAAAATATCGAACTATCTCGGTTTAGCGTCCCGTAGTATCTTAAATAATAATTTAGACAGTAATTATATTATTTAAATAACCATCTAAATTATTTTATTCACTTTTATAAATTTATTAATGAAATGTGGAAATAATTATAGTAATCTCATTTTAATGAACGAGTGTAACTCTTTATTTCTTCAGCGGCAGCCATGGCTCTATCAACGAAATGCTGACCAATAATGCGATAGAGCATTCTATGACATCACAAACCTTAGAGTCTGCTTGAAGGAATCGCCGACAATAACTTTAACATGTGAAGTACATAATAAAGGGACAATTTATGAATGAAAATATATGTGACTGGTTAATTATTGTTCTGAAGGCTTAGAATATTAAATTCATTGTGTTATGTATTCGGGGCTCGAAGTAGGAGGGGAGGCGCATAAGACTTATCGCTACGAATGTTACCTGTTGGTAACGTTTTCCTGGTCTTCCATTCGATCAACGACGGTGATCGGGAACGAAATTGGCATCACATCATTAGTAATGGCTTGCAATGGAATCAAGAGTTGCAGAGTGTTCATCTCTGACAACAAAGAGGACAAAACAATGCGAACGATAAAGACAATAACAAACGCCACAACAAATACGAAGATCGTGCGCGACAACAATTAGCTGTTGTTCGTCGACACGACTTTCCTCCCGTCGCACAAAGCTAGGGGGAATACCGCTGGGGCAGCTGTCGAGTGCAACCGGAGCGCCGGAGGATTTCTGGGTCTCGGTCGATCTCGACAGCGAGTGGCTTCTGCGTCAGAGCGCGCCGGAGGATCGCCAATCTCCACATCTGGCTGATGCGGCTCGATTGGTTCGGGGGAGTCACTTGGGTCTAGCGGCGAAACGTCTACTGCTGGATTTGAAGTTGCTGCCATGACTGTTAATTCATTTTCGGCCGCAACCAGGATCACCTCGGTGGCAGCGTGATCCGCTGCTTGGGGAGCACACTCGGTAAAGCGCACCCGACGAGGAGTTCTCGGTTTCCTCATTTCGTCGATGCGGAGCGCACTGGAAAGCTCTATGTCACGTGGTTTCAATTGATCAATGTGCCGTTTCGAACACTTGTTACCAACTGCCATTTCGTAGTGAAGATCTCCTGGGCGACGGTTGATAACACCCGGTAGCCATCTTTTTTGTGAGGGACTTTCCGACGACACATACACCGCTTGCCCTTCTCGTAGGGACCTAAATTTTGGCCTGAACGTACTTGGTGACGCTCTTGCACTCGCTGGCTTACGTCTTGTGGCTGTAACATATCCAGGCGAGTGTACAATTCCCTTCCTAGGAATAATTTAGCGGGGGACTCCTCTGTGGTGGCATGGGGTGCTCTTCTATATCGTTTAGGTTTCTTTGTAAGCTGGCTGGGGTAGTCCCCATTGCTTTTAATGCACACTTAATAGTCTGTACATAACGTTAGGCCTGACCGTTAGTGGAGGGGTGGTATGGCACCGTGCGCTTATGGAATTTTTCTCCTCGCACTTTGAGGTAAGTTGTAAATTTGTCTGCGACAAACTGGGGACCGTTGTCGGAGACCACCGTGGTCAGTATTCCGTATCTCGCGATGGTGGCTGTTGCGGTCGTCGACGAAGTTACCTTGGCTTTCACCCACTTGCTATACGCATCGACAATTATTAGAAGCATTTTTCCTGATACTGGTCTGGCGTAATCCACATGGATCCTCTCCCATGGGCCCTTGGGATATTCCCAATGGTGGATTCGGAACAGGGGAGGTGCGCTGGAGGTCGTCGCACATTCAGAGTAAAGATTTGACGGTGCGTTCAATGTCGGCGTCGATGCTGAGCCAGTATACAAACGAGTGGGCGAGGCCTTTTCTCTTCCCATTCCTAGATGGCCGGTGTGGAGATCATCCAGAACTGGTTGCCGTAGCGGTAGTGGTATCACTACACGATATTCATGCATTAGGTAACCAGCGCTCGTTGTGTATTTATCCTCGGGTGCTTTAAATCCGGAGCGGGTTAGGTCTCGGCCTCGTCCAAGTTCCTGGATGATCCGACCCAGTCTTGGATCGCTTCGGGTGGCTTTAGCTATGTCTTCTGAACGAATGGGTAGCTGGAATTCCTAGTCGTATTCTTCAATTCGTATGTCTAATCGAGGTTGCTGTTCCTCAGTGAGCAGACCTTTGCCTTGGTTCTCTGGGATGGCTTGGATGGGTGCGAATAGTTTATCGAACTGTATTTCGTGAACAAAATTGGCAATCCAATTGCGGCCTATCAGTCCGGTTGAGTTACCTTCTACCACATACAGGTCCATATTCCGGCTGGTGCTGCCGATATAACTCTGACTTTTACTTTTCCAAGACATCGCACCTGGTGACCGGTATAACTCTGAAATTGCCGGTTGGTCTTCTGCAGGTGTATCTGAGGCTTGGCTTTGCATAGATGGGTGACACCACAAGGTGCTCCCGTGTCAACCTCCATCTGCAGAGTCTTCCCGTCTATTAACATGCCTATCAGGTTTGGGCGGATGACTTCCCGATAAGAGGTTCCCTGTAACTGGTTGAGGTTCTGTACTCGATCCACTGGTACCCGATTCTCATTGGGTGACGCGTCCCTTTGGTCTTCAAGTGACATGCTTTTGCTATGTGATCAGTCATTTGGCAGGAGTAGCAAGTCACGGTCTTAAAGCGACAGGTGTCTGCCCAGTGCAGACCGCCACACCTGCCACACGGTTTCTTCGGAACCGTTTTACTTCCGTTGTTTGAGTGGTGACTGGCTGTGAAGCGGTGGCGCTCGTTGCTCACGTTCACTCAGTAGCTTGGGAGTTTCTTCTGGCGGTTTCTCCCATGATGGTTCGATTTTGTGCTTGGGGAATCTTAGCCAAGTTTATTGGTATCCTCGGTATTGGCTGGCTCACTGCTTTTCCTATGGCCCAGATGGCTCCAAACTCTGAGCAATGGTGTACACCTTATCGAAATCATCTGATTGCTTCGTGATGATCTCGTCTCGCGTCTCGGGAGAGCGAAGGCCGTGTAAGATCTGTTCAATCAGCATACGGTCTAAGAAATCTCCGTACTGACAATGGGCAGCATTCTTCCGCAATCGGAGTGCATACTGGGCCACTGTTTCATCTGGGCTCTGTATCACTGTTCGGAATTTCACTTTCCACATATTTGTTGTGAGGACGATCGAAATGGCTTGTCAAGATCGTTTTTAGTTCGCCAAAAGTAATGGTCTCTGGTTCTTTGGGACTGGCTAAAATTTTCAGCATGCTGTTCAGCTCTGCACCCATATGTACTCGAGTATAGGTGGCATATTGGGCAGGGGGAATGTTGGAGAGCTGTAGCGCCCATTCAAATCTCTTAAGTATGGACATCTCGTCGTCCATACGAAACGGCAGCATTGTAAATGGGGGTAGCCATGGAGAAGCGAGTTCCGGAGCACCGCAGCAGGAGCGGGGGTCGCCGTTGCCAGCTATGCTACAGCCGTTTCGGTTGCAACATGTAATGTAGAAGCTATCATTTTGGACAACTCCTGCATTAGTTCTGGTGGAACTGCCATAGTGGATTTTTTTTAGTCAAGGTAAGTAAAATCTCTTTTGTTACTCTTTATGTTCTATTGTGACTGGCGTCAGTGTGTGTTTTGAGTTAGTTTTGTATTTCGTGTCGTTTTACCATTGGTTGGTGTCATTTATGCAAATTTTTTTGTTTCGATTTTATTTGTTTGAATAAATGAGATTTGTAGCGTTCGTTTTGTGGTAGTTGGGTATGTGTTTTATTGTGTGTTTGTTTACTAATATGGATCGAGTGGTGTGGAATTTCAAATAAAAGGCAATTCATTTTGTTGTATAGAAAATTTGTTTTTTTTTTTTTTATGTACATTGTATTTTCCCGATTGTTGGTAGTATCACGATTTAAGTTTATCTTAGGGAAGCTGCTGCAATTGTTTGGACAATCTTGAACAAACATTGTTGGGGCAGCTTTTCTCAGTATATGAGACCTCAACAAACCTGGAGGGGATGGGTGATTGTTGAGAAGAGAGAGCGATCGTTTTTTATTGCTTTGCAGGCGAGCGGCGTTAAAGAAAAAAGATCGTTCGACTGGTTAATTTAAAGCCATGAACTCAAAACCACTGCTTATTAATCGGATAATTTTTGCCGACTTGCGATCGATTTACCTTTTCAGAAAGTATAAAATGTATAAAGTATAAATTAAAACCCACGTGAATAATTGTAATGTAAGTAGAAATAAATAACTCTTTCACCGCAACAAATAGGAAAAACACAACTGTAAGATCTTTTCTGAAGCGATTGTTACCATCGTTCAGCAGTCAGGAGCCCCTCTAGTCGGTATCGATGAGAGAACTACCTGTATAGATCAGAGGACTCGGCTCAACACTTAAATCTTATGGCCTTTCCATTTGTTCCAGTAACCCGAACAACATTAAGAACTTCCTACCAAACCCAAAGGACAAAATCCCCATGTTACTCAAATCAGGAATCTACGAAATCAAATGTGCGCAATGTGACAAGGTTTATCAAGGTCAAACGGCACGCAATATTAAAACCAGATATAAAGAACACTTGGCACAGAAAATACGGAAGTAGTAATCAGTCTGCAGTTGCTAAGCACTCCATCGACACTGGCCAAGACTTTCCTATTACTAATGTAAAAATAATATCTTCAATAAACAAGAAACACCTTCTGGACCCTTTTGAAAGCATTGCAATACATCTGTTAGATAAAAAATCGATTCTTAACTTGGATATGGGCCCAATTAGCGATTCTTCGTTAATTAAATGGTTGGCCAGAATAACCAACCAATCAACACGAAGGAACACTTGAGTCTTTTGCAGTTGAACGGGATTGGTCAACGTTCCTTATAAATACGCTTAGACGTCAATACAGTCAAATCCCGTTATAATGAAGTTCAAGGGACCATCGGTTTACTTCATTATTATGAAAACTTCGTTAAATCGAGATTGCAAATTTTTTGAGAAAAAATGAAAAATAGCTCATTTTAAACCGAGAATATACATTTTTTAATGTTTTATCCGTAATTACGGCAAATATCAATCAACATTAGCGTTTTAAATGTACAGTAGTGTTAGGATTGTGAAATAATCTGCAGTATAATGATAATACTTCATCCTTACCGGAAATCATGATTAAAAACGGAGGTTGTACTTTTCGCTGTTCAGTCTTTGCCGCTATAAATAGTAATGTGTGTGCATAATTTCAGTAAATAAATTGAACATGACAAAGTTTTTATTTTTTAATGGTTCTTGTTTTCAGATATTTAAACTAGTTTATCACCGGGTTTAACATAATTACAATAAAAGCGTTACATTGAGCATGGCCTCTAAGTACGGAGACTATGCACTGAGAGTCTTGTTTGCATTCTTCGTAACATTACGCGAATAAAATAGCTCCATTTTAATGCAATTCCCTAAGTTTTTCCTTCTGTTTAATATTAAACATCGTAGATTTAGTTCGAATTTTATAGTACTGTATTACACATATTAAAATAATTGAATTTTACACACTTTATTTTTTGAAGAATTACGAGTGTAGCAAAACCTTGCGCCATTCTCATGCGGAACTACCGGAATGCTATCGTTACAGGCTGATCGTTATACTACCGTTTATTGATTTAAATTCCCACAAAATATTGATAACAATACATTACATGTACACAGTAATTAAAATAGTGAAGAATAAGATGTTTCAAAACAATACTGTATTTCTTAAAAATATTTGTTTGAATAGAAATGTGATCTTCAAATCATTTTGTTTGTAGGCCTAAAATAATTCGTGTCTTACTAACGAGAGCGGCTATTTTTAATTTGCTGATTTTTACAGATTCGATTTGCCACTTATCTAATGTGCAACTTCTAAATAAAATTTCGTTATAATGAAATTATAATGTTGTGGGGACCAAAAATTTGCTTCGTTACAATGAAAACTTAGTTATAAAGATTTCGTTATAGCGGGACCGTAATAACATTAAATGAATAGGATTTTTGCCGGGACCGCAGAAAAACTTCGTTATAGTGAAAACTTCGTTACAATGGAATTCGTTATAACAGGATTTGACTGTATACTAGCAGTTCTCTCATCGATACAGACTAGAGGGGCTCCTTACTGCTGAACGATGGTAGCAATCGCTTCCAAAAAGATCTTACAGGTTGTAATTTTCATATTTGTTGTGGCGAAAGAGTTATTTAGTTCAACTTACACTGTATAAAGTATAACAGAAGTTTCCTATAAAAAGATAGGAAGCAAATTTAAAATATGCATTGGATATTGATCAAATATAGGTGTATATTACAGGCTCGGGACACATTAATATGACCACCTCTCCTCGAACATGTTGGAACGTCCCATGGTATGCAGATGAAAAATCACTGCATATCATTAAAAGCTGACAACAGCAGACGTGTAGTAGCATCAGTTAACACAACAATTGTCGCCGTCATGGGCAGAGCAAGTGACCTGTCGGACCTCCAAAAGGGGATGATCACTGGTTATCGGGCCAAGGGGGGCATCATTTCAGAAATGGCCACCTTTGTGAACTGCTCTAGGGCTGCCGTTGTGAAGGTATACCGTGACTGGATGAACCAGACAGTTTCGAGCAACCGAAAAGGTAACTGTGGGGCCCCACGGGCCATTGATCCTAGAGGCGAGCGTCGGTTACGACGCCTGGCCAAGACCAATCGACGTGCCACTGTTGAGCAACTGACACAGCAAATGAACAGTGGGCCACTAGGCGTGTCAGCACCAAGACAGTGCAACGATCCCTCTTGAGGTTGGGGCTCCGGAGCAGACGTATGGTAACAGCACCCATGTTGACGCCTGTGCATTGCCGAAAACTCCTCCAATTCGCAATAGACTATCGCCACTGGATCTCGGCCTAGTGGCAAAGGGTTGCTTTCTCTGACGAGTCGCGGTTTCTGGTGAACAGAGTGGATGGATGATGGAGAATTCGCTGGGAAGCATCTGAGAACAGGCATCCCGACATCTGGCAAATTTCTTATATTTGCTTCCTATCTTTTTATACGAAAATTCTGTTACACTTTATACTTCTGTGAGGTTAATATTCTAACCCTTCAGAACAATAATTTGTAACATTGAATGTCAGTATAATGCTCTGCACCCGGCAGAGGCAAATTTTTGTTTATTTGCCTGTAAGTGGTTTGTTTCTCAAAGGAGATTGTTTTCTGAATGCTGATGAATGCGGTTATGGTTTGTTCAAAGTTTATTTTTGTGGAAATTGTGCATTGTGTCCGGGATACGAATAGAGACGGGGATGATCGAGCTTTTGCGCGTGTTGTTTTTTAAGCGTGGATTGTGAATTATCTAGCGTTTATTTATCTGTGGTTGTGTTGTGGCTGGTTATGTGTCTCGTTTCAATAAATAAACTGTATTAATTTTTAGTTTTGTAAGTTTTATTTCTTTATTATTAAGAAACTTTCAATGCCGGGCCGATTCTTATTGTTATCAGTCATATGTTTCGAAAAAACGGGCAATATTTTCTGCGATTGTCGAGAAGTTGTTTACTTTATATCAGAGTTGAGTTCTGATGTTGAGAGTGAACGGACATTCGCGAAATGGGATGTTTTGTTCTTGCTAAGACGATGTTATGGAATGGCTGTCGGCCATGTTGGAGAATTCGGAATCAGCGATGTGAAGTGTAGCCAAGCAATTAATCCAAGCATGTTTAATTGCCTTGAACCCCATACTTCTTTAAAATATATGATTGTAATCAGTGGATTTCCATGTTACATGCCCAAGCATTTTGCAGCCGTGCTGATATCTTCTCGATAGATGGAATTTTTCCGTTCTGCGTCTACAGCGTTATTCGTAAGTGCCATTGTCGGAGTTTGCAACTCCGCAATGTGTGCAATAAGATGACCGCCTGGGTGAGTTTGTTTTCTTGTATTTTCGTATCCGTGAGTGGGTCCTGCCAAGACAGAATCGCCGAATTGTATTAGTTCCCAAGTGTGCCCCAAGTGTGCGCATTGTGGTTGAAGTTTTTAGTAAAGCGCTTAACTGTATTAGTCGCTATAAAACAATACGTAAAAAAAAAAAAAAAAAAAGACGCGTTTGACCTGTGTAGTACAAATTGGACGTTTACCAATGATGACTGTACTGTTGATCATAATGTTGTTGCTATTTTCTTATGTTCTGTTAAGATTAGATCATAATGAAATTTAGACTGTCAATATAGTGATAAAACGAGATGCGAATAGATCGAGTGTCACAGGAAAGCCTGTTGTATGGAAAACAAGGTGCATAAGGGGCTTAGCATAGTGCCGCCCTTGTGAGGAGCGGGAAACTGGGGTTTCAATTTAGATAGTTACTAAATAAAATTACTATGTAATAAACAATGGGACGCTAAAACGAAGTAGTTTGATCTTTTTTTTTGTTTTATCTGAAATTACCGATAATGATTTTTAATTCAGAAAAAGAAAATTTTTCAGGTCTCGCTCACTTTTGGCCGCACTACTAAAATTTTCTCTTTTTTGGTTTAGAGCCGCGGCCTATATTCGAAAAAATACGGTAATTTATGGATAGGTCAAATACCAATTAGATTAAATACATCTTTTTGCAATGACTTTACGGCAGTTTTCATTTAGATTAAGGCAATTTTCACTTAGATTAAGGCACTTTGCATTTAGAAACTGCAGTTTTCTTAATCATTAAGGCAAAGAATATACTAATTAATCGACGTGTTTACTTTTTACAGTATGACACCTAATGTATTATAAAAAAATACGTTAATACCGTAAATTATCATGAAATGTCGGCATGTAACAATGCTATAGAATAAGGGCAGATTCGTTCCCAGTATGCCTCGCACAAGCAAGCATTACGTAAGGAGACGTAAACTGTTAAATTTAAAATATGTAAAGTTATGTATTTTGCAGCCATGAGAAAAAATGACACTAATTTTTAACATTTTTAAAAATTTTCCATAACCTCCTGTATTATCGGAAATTACATATGACCAGTAAAATGTAATATCACGGTTATCTCGTTCAATAGCAGTGGTAAAACGAAAAGGAGGTCATGGAAAAGGAAATTCCCAGAATCCCTTCAATTCGAAACAAAGTTTTGTAAAGGCAGAAATTTTATGTTGCTTTGTTTTCAAATGGAGTGTTTATTTAACTAATGTTTATACATTCAAATTTACAAGAATACGTGTAATTGGAAGATAGCGATTACTTTTACAGGAATCTACATTTACTTTCAAGTAAAACGATAGTCTTCAGGTAATTATGATTATATAGGTAAGGGTTCAAAGTAGGGTTGGGCCATAAGCGCTACTTCGAACTCTTACCTAATTTCTTTAATTTTATGTTGCAAATGTGTATATACTATAATAATTTTTAGAGTTCAGCATGAATAAAGTATTGATAATTTGAAATTTCATAGTGAAAATCTCTCTCATTCCTTTCTAATATGTATTTTATTGTATTTCTATGTTCCAGGCAAATCTCCCATAACGGGTTGGTTTTCCAAACATGGTAACAAATATTCATCGGCGTGGAAAATCCACCTCAAGCAGTCTGAAATTGTTATTGTTCTTATCGCCGCTTCAATTGCTTGCTGCAGATAAGGACGAGTAGGAGAGTGTTTACATCGAACGTTGAATTTCAATTTAGAAAAGGCCTCTTCACACGGATTTAAGGTGGCAAATAAAGTACCGCATATCTTCCAATAGTAGCCCCCGGCATCTATTTTTTCAAATGAATCACTAACCGGGTGTTTATTAGAGATTGACGTTTATTTTAAATGCCACATCATATGACCGCTTTGGAGGCATGTCTTTTTTTGTAAACAGAATATGGTAGTGTGCATTAAACAGTCCTTGCGAACAGGATGCCTTGAGAACTAAGGGCTTAATAGCAGAGTGCATATGATATCAAAACTCAAAGCAGTGTGCTGGGAATACCCTCAAGTCCATGTATACATGAATCCCGAAAGCGTCTCACGTGTAGGAGAATCCCCGGCGTTTATTAGAGACTGGCGGTTATTTAGCAATCTTAATTTTGAAACCCGGCATTTATTAGAGACTGGCGACAACTGGAGACTAGGCGTCTATTAGAAGATATACGGTACTTCAGACCCAACACGGGAAATAGCATCGCGCACAGGTTGCAAACGTTGGAACGGAAATTTATCAATGATATATATGGTATTTTCTGGATTGTCCGTTTTCTGAAAAAGAATTTGCATAAATTGCAGAGAGGAATTGGTATTGAAAGGAGTCAACTGGATTGAAATGTGGACAATACCAGTATTATTAAGGGCCAAGCACACAGAAATATTGCCTCCTTTCTGCATTGGTACATTAACAACAGCTCTTTCGCATATGACACGGTACCCTTGCTTTTGTCGAAGATACAGATTACAGCCAGTTTCATCCAACCAGATTAATTTTTTTTCGATTTGACTGCTCAGTGGAATCATTTGACGTGCATATTAGGGTTCTTTGAATTATATTGGTTTCCCCATTACGAGCTTCAGTTATTTTATACAATGTTTTTAAAGATATTTTTGCACATTTCATTATGCGATGAATTGTGGCCAATGAGTTTTTTTCCACTGGTATTATGTTTGTTTCAATTTGGAATTGTATTTGTTTTAAAGGTATATCATTGTGTTGCTTAACTAGATTTATAAATGCATCTTTTTCACTTTCCTGAAGAAGATTCTTTTTCCGTGTATTTGTTATTTTTTGTGAGCTATTTTCTTTTTGAAACATGCGCATTACATTGCTGACTGTCCCATGAGGAATTTGAAATATTTTAGCAACATCTCATTGTGTATGACTTTGGTCAACTATTAATTTCACTATTTGTTCTCTCTGATCATTGCTTAAAGAAATGAGTTTTTTTCGTCTTCGGTTTGTTGTTGGTGGTGGATTCGAATCGGGGTAATTGTTGGCTCGTTCACCTCTTCCCTTCTTTGATCTATTAAATGTAATTTATCTCCACATTGTATTCATCCCTACTTTCCTCAACAATTCCCCCAGCAGCTAATTGTGCCAAAAGATGAAATGCTGACATTATTTTTCTGGTAATGAAAAAAGGAATTATGTTGTATATTTGTATTGGAATTTTATTGTGATTAAAGCAGTGTGTTTTATCAATTTACCTGTTTGTTTGTTTTTCTTAATGCAACACGATACTACACATACAAGAGAATACAGGAATACATAAATGTAAATCTCCGGCGATAATAGACTTTCCTTACATAAAGAAAGTAGATCAATCGGAATGAGCAGACGATATTTTTAATTACGTATTGCCGAAATTACAAAGTGAAAAGATGTATTTAAATTTTATAATTATAAAATGTTATTACATTATAAAATTAATCATTTTTTTATTATACAGTAATATTTCTGAATTACGGTATTTTTCGCCTTGTAAATAATTACAATATATATTTATTGCGGCATTGCTAGAATATAATTTCTACAGTGCTTTGTTAAAGCGCCTTGCTAGCACCTTCCATCATGGTTTTTTAACACTGGAATTGTCAAGAAATACTTGCGTAATTTTTTTTTTCCTTTTTAAAGCAAATTACATTTTCTTCGTAAATATTTGCCGTAATATTAATGAAAATTGCCCTAATCTAAATGAAATCTGCCTTAAATGAAAATTGCGCTAAAGTTATTGAAAACAGCAGTTTTCTAAACGCAAAATGCCTTAAATGAATAAAAATTGCCTAAATTTAAGTGAAATCTGCCTTAACCTAAATGAAAATTGCACTAAAGTTATTGAAAACAGCAGTTTCCTAAACGCAAAATGCCTTAAATGAATAAAAATTGCCTAAATTTAAGTGAAATCTGCCTTAATCTAAATAAAAATTGTGCTGAAGTTATTGAAATCTGTCGTCTTCGAAGTGAAAACTGCTGTAAAGACATTGCAAAAATCTGTAAGTGGAGTACAGAGTCGAATTTACGCAACTTAACCAGAATCTGAATCAGAAAAAGTAGAGTGCGATTGGATTTAATTTAAGAGCCCCAGAACTGGATCCCAGCACATAGGGATGGTTGTTATGAGGGAATAATAAAGTAAAAGGAGAATGTGGAAAGGGAGGTGATGAAGACGAGAAAAAGACCAAGCTTTTGGTTAAGCAAAGTGGATAACGAATTAATATGAACGTCCCATGATAAATCATGTGACAAAAAATCCAAATATTTGATGGATTTGGTTGATTGTAGTGGAACAGAGTTGTAATAGAGACTAAAATCATCAAACAAAATTTTTTGTTTCATTGATAAAAATTAATATAAAAGATACAGGTTAAAATCTCATCTTAATCCAATTATTATTATTTTTTTTATTCTTCCTAAATTCATTTAATATACATGGGGACGGGTAATTAATTTACTAATTATAATTCCAATTTGCTTCCATTCTCTTTTTCTTAAAATCCATATACCGTACAAATTATTATAATTTAATGATTCAAAATGATAAATAAACATTTAAAAATAGTTTATTTATGAGCCTTTTATTATTATTACAAATTTTGTAATTTATCGGATATTTGTTTTATAATCACACAAAAACTATGAGGCACAGTCAATAAATAATGAGGCATAAGATATTGCACTAAAACTATGGTATTCATGAACATGGAGACGGGCCTGAAATGCGCACATTCTCTTGAAAGATGCATTACATGTCTGGCAAGGAATGAGCAAAACACTTGAAAAACGCAGCAGTGCCCATTTATTTAGTTTCTGAAAGCAATGAGTAATGGAGCCATTTCCTCGTCAAATTCCTGGAGAATGGAGCTACAGCAAATGCTCAGCGGTATTGTGAAACGTTAAAGCCCAGGAAGGCAATCAAATCTAAATGTTCCTGTAAACTTTCTCCTGGCATCATCCTTGTGCATGACAAGGCTAGAGTACACACAGCCAACACAACAAAGAACTTCTGCAGAAGTTCAAAGGATATCTACGAGCACAGCATTCTAAAAGTAGTGTCACAACGGGATAAATGCCTAAACGGACAATACATTTGCATTTCATTAAATAATTAGTGAAATATCCTTTGCCTCATTATTTATTGACTAAATAAATAATGATTGCACTATACACATTTTTAATTATATTGTACTTTATTGGCATCTATTGTTCATTGATGATGGAGAAAAGCACCCTTTCTTAAACATTTTTAACACATTTGTGACAAATTACAATCTCCTGTTGTCTAGGAACAGAAGTTTATTATGCATGAAGTTAACTATTGCCTGTCTTCGAGCATAAAAACAGAAGGTCTATTTTTATGCTCGAAGGCCTTTACCTACACAGGAATTATAGTAACTTTTTTGTGGTCTTTAAAAAAAAATGAAATAAACGTAACTTGTAACAATCTTTCAATTTATGAAAAAAATAACCGTAGAAAACTGCCGCACATTAAAATGAATTTAGGAAGAAAGGAAAAAAATAGTTTGACGAAGACTGGATTTGAACCTGCAAAACGAAAGCCCAACACCTTACAACTAGACCACTACAAATTATTCTATTCTACACCTAGGGTATTTATCAACGACACACATTGGTGATAAATTTTGACACTTTTTCTTGGAAAATTTTGAGAAGTGCAGGGGGTAGTTAATTGGGTGAAAGTACTTGTAAAAAAAAAAAAAAAAAAAAAAATTAAATTAAAAAAAATTAAAAAAATAAAAAAATAAATAAATAAATAAATAAATAAATAAATAAATAAATAAATAAATAATCAAATTCAATGAGTCTTCCTGTTAATGAAATTTACTGAAATGAAATATAAGCCTTACTATCTTATTATTAAATAACTTATTAACCTTAGACACAACGATTGTAGTCGCTATGAGTTTCTGCAAGCTGACGATGACATTATAAATACAACTACGTGTATCCAACTTTCCGTCGTTATTATGTTGGACATATAATTTTAATGTGTCTTCTAACCAGGTAAAAAAAGTTTTGACATTGCCAAAACTTTTTTCTATAGAAAGCAACCTGTTTAAGGAAAAGAAACCAAAAATAAAAATGGTCTTCAGGTGTGTAAATCAATCCTTAAAAATGATCACTTTTTTATTTCTTTCTTTACCTATATGCTACTGTATCCCGAATTTTTGCAAATTCATTGGGTGGTTTAATGTTTAAAATGCTTGAATCTACTATGTGTAGGACTAAATCAAAAAACGTAGATTTCAATAATAAATCCACTGAAAATAAAGAAAGCAAAGAAAATATAAATTACCAGAATTTCAGTATTTAATGAAAAATCAAGCTGAGCCACCTTTACCTGAATGGGATGTAATCATATCTATTAAATATATTTGTTCGATATAGTCCCAGAGTGGAAGGTGAAGTGGAAGACCATGCAGATCATGTATGTGATGCAGGGCCTGATAATACAGTTTCATTTTATTGAGTGATGTGAATTTTGATGCTAGTCTGTCAAAAACTTCTTTGATGAATCTATACGAAGGTCTACATGTAATAGTTGTCATAGACCTTATCAGATTAATGGTTGTAATCAAGTGCATTTCAGTTCCTTCCAAACCAGCTTCTAAAGTTAAATTAAAATTTTCACTAAACTCGAATACTTTCTGTGACTTTTGTAACATATTAAGATACTTATGGCACATAATCGGTTTTGGCATCATTTGTGAAATTAACAACTCATTTATCACACATGAACTACTAGTGAAGTTCTGAAGAGTCTGAGTAAACTGTTGTTTTGGAAAAAGTTTTTTACACATACCAAACTTAAATGATGGGAAAATTGATCTTGGAATTTGGGAAGAAACACTTTTTGGAGGACCAGTAAGCTGTACTGGCTTCATAAAACTATTTTTGAATATATCACCACTGAAGGTATCATTGATGAAAACGTCTAAAAAGTTTCGTCTTTTACAGGGTACAACTGCCTCTTCTTTCACGTTCATTGTATAATGACGTTTTTCAGGTTTTCGAGAATTCTTGACGAGATCATTTTTATAATTTTCTTCCTTCACAATTATCGGGACATTTTCATTTTTCTCTATTATAAGTTCAGTGTGCTCACACAAGTCAATAATTTTGCTTTTTTTAATTCTTTCGAATATGTTTTTAGCCATTGCTTTACAGTGGCTATCATTTATCTTTGTCCTTTGATCTGGCAAAGTAACTGGAGTCTTTAACACAACTGACGGCATGGTAGATGAGATTTCTATAGACTCATTCTCTCTAACAGTTTCTTCAGTATCTGTTTCTATGGTCAAATCAATGAAATCGATGAGTTTTGTTTTCACTTGCCTCTTAGGTGCTTTCAGTTTACAAGGTTTGATCACCCGATTGATTGAAGATGGAATTAATGTTTTTCTCTGAAAATAAACGTAAAAGACTCTTTAAAATCAAGAGACAAAAATACCTTAAGGATACAGATATACAGGGTGTCCCAATTAAATCATACTAGGCAAATATCTCGGAAACTAAGCATTGTACAAAAAAATGTCCAAAATCAAAAGTGAATTATTTCGCGGGGTAAATTCATTAGTTAAAAACTTACTCCTCCCCTTGTGAGGGGGGCTGGAGGGGGTAACTTTGAAATCTTAAATAGGAACCCCCAATTTTAATGGTATATTCAGATTGTACACAATATTCGAGAAATGTTTACTTCTTCGTGTTTTTTCAATTGATCCAACCGTTTAGGAGAAAGAGGCCCTGAAAGTGTGGAACTTCTAAAGTTTTGAACCCAATTTTATCAATGAAGACAAAGAGATAGAGAGTGGGTCTTACAGACATTCCTATTCTACTTTTTAATGGTCTTTAAGAATCCGAAGTCAGAATTTCAAAAATCCAATATTTTCCAATACACACGCATAGACTCTGTCTCCATAGGACTGCTGCCCCCAAAATTATACTTGTGCACTAAAAAATTTTGAAGGGTAGGGGGGTAATTTTTTAACTAATGAATTTCCCCCGCGAAAAATTCACTTTTGATTTTGGACATTTTTTCGTACAATGCTTAGTTTCCGAGATATTTGCCTGGGACACCCAGTACAATTTAAATGGGACACCCTGTAGAAATGATTCATTACCTACTATTGGGTTGTTTCATAGATATTGGCCAAATTTAATGGAAAGAAAAAGACACCAGAAACAAGGGAAAAAATACATTTTATTAAATGAAATATCTGCCCTTAGCAGCTCTACATTGTGCCCAACTTGTTAGCAATGAAAAATACCATGGTGACAGAAGCTGGTATTGCAATGTTCCAAGAAACTGGTCACAGCGGTAATGACAGCATCTCGATCAGTGAACAGTTTCTACCGCAAGAAATTGTCCAAATGATGAAATATGTCAAAATTAATTGGGGCCACGTCTGGTGAACGGGCAGGATGAGGGAGAACCTTGCCACCTAAAGCATTAATTTTCTGCAGGATTGCAACAGAAGTATGTGGACAAGCACCATTTTGAAGTGACGGTTGTTTTGTTCGCAATTTCTGATGGCATTCGTCCAGCTGATGGTAGTACACACCAGTGTTGATAGTCACTGGTGAATCGTGTAGGTTTTTGTTCCACTTTCTGCAGTAACTGTCCCGTATCGCACTTTACTAGACATCCGTCTACTAGCTTACAATTAATGTCCATATTACCAGCGCCAAACTTCGCAAGTAATCTACGGACAGTTCCATCACTCATCGTGCACACGCTCCATTAACATTAGCATTTTCCCGCTTATTCCGTCCAAGTTTGTATTTGCGCAAAATCACTAGCCTGACATCATGCTGGTGAATGATGTTAACATCTACACCACTAGTACAGTTCATCCCATAAGTGTTTTCACTTGCTATAAAGTCTAGTAGTTTGAACGAACGTCGTAGAAGTTTAAAATGAACTAGGCAGTCAGGAGTGGAAATAGGGATGAGGTTTATGACTTGTGTGGGCGAATTACAGTACTTTTAACTGAAAAGATTAATTGCTGCTTTTTATTTCAGTAAGATCCACTTTGCAGACGAAATAATTAACGCGCTTCAATAATTATTTAAGAATATCTCAAGAATGTTCGATGACGGTTTATCCTACATAAAACTTCAGATGTTTAATTATTGATGAAAATAGGAACGAAAACTCCACAAGCTGAATTCGAACCGGGAACCTTCGAAGAGCTAAAGTTTCCCAGTTCAAATCCAAGCTGTGGAATATTCTTTCCTATTTTCATCAATAAATATTTAGTTTATTTATTTTTTCTGTATTTCGAACTTTGACATTTTTACTTATTACTTTTTAAATTCTGTAATATTTTGATACCGAAATTGTTCATGCTGCCATTTATTATGCTTATATTTTATAAAAAAACAAAAGCCATTACGATATACCGTATAGTAGACAGCATATTCTATACTACATAAATATATGCTTTCTTCATATATAAGATAATGTATTGTTATACATTATTTTCTCCGTCATGGATGAGCATTTTTTTTGCCAATACGTTATTTTTTTAAGCATAAATCCAGAAGATACTGTATTTCATTTCGAAAGATTGATAGCTATTCCCTATGAAATACCATAATAGATTTATACATTATATATTGTCAAATGTGCAGTCAACTTAAAGTTAATTTTCTATTACTGATTATTTCATGAAAAAGAATGATTTAATTCGTGTATTCGTCATTATATTGTTGAGCGTGCTTTGCCAACTTATCGCTTACTTCCTTGTGTAATTCTCACGTTATTATACAGCAGACCTGCTAAAATAATAATAATAATATACATTGATTTATTAATAATAAAAAAAAAACTTCCTTAATAAAGGCTCAAAATCAGATTTCAATTAAAACAGTTTGATGGCACTCATTATGCCTACCTATCCCTACTGCTAAGAAATGATAAATGGCATTATCTGACATGATTCGAACTCGACTTCTTGCTTGGAGTGATTAATTTCACTGGTTTAATGTATTGCAAGGGAGCCAAACATCATTCACCTAAGTGAAAACGCTTTTGGAATGAACTGTACAACTAGTGGAGAAACTTCTGGATCAGTCCTACTTATTTTGTAAGGGGTTGTCGTAGTTCCTGCTGTTCAGTTACTGAATGTAGGACTCGTGCAAAGTAGCCTAAGCAAAATCAGTCAATACTTGTGAAACAACCCAATATATCATTATTTTATCAGTACAGTATTTTAAATTTTAAAAAATTTAAATAATAAAAACAACATTCTGATATCAAGTGACAAATATACATGATAATACAGTCAAACCCTGTTATTACAAAATTCAAGGAACCCAAAAAAAATTTTCATATTATTCGGTTTCTTCTCAAAGAACCACCAGCTCTAGCTCGTCTAATAGGCACTCTTTTATGATCGTTGATAAGCTTGACTATAGAATGTTAAATGCCTTGAACAAAACTTCTGAGTTAATGAAAGGTCGCTGCATTTCCTCGTTCATGATGTACCCATGTTGATAATGAAATGAAATTTACAAAATGAAAATGTTTACAGCGAAATGAAAATCCAGTAAATAGGGTTATTAATACAGCGAATTGCAATTCTGATCAATGTATCAAATCTAGACAAATTCAGTTTATATAGACGCTGAAAATAAAATGTTTCATTGCTTATTTGCAACAAGAACCAATCAGAAATTGCAGCATAAGAACCAAAATAAATTTTTCATTTTTTTATATTAAAAATTTCAAATACCCTAACTTTCTTGGAATGAATTTCTTCATTTTGTTTTGTATTATCCAGACTCTGGGAGGAAAAAAAAAAAAAAAAATTCATATCAAACTACCAATTTGATACAGGAAAGTTATACACGGGACTAGTACCAGAAAAAAATTTCGTATAACGTAGAATTTCTTATTAACACATTTTGCAAAAATGGGGTTCAACTGTATCAATTCCTCCATTATCCTGTATGACAATCAATATTAAAAAAAAAAAAAAGTATACAATGTAAAGGATTAATGAAAAATAAAATAAATATAGTACTTGCAAAACACATCATTATAGGAAACAGTCAAATCTTTCAAGAGAGAGTTTGAACAGCAAGGAAACTTTATAATGAAATCGTTGGATTGCAATTATTAAGGACACCCCTTTCAGAGAAAAAATGTGAAAGCAAACTTAGAAAACACTAATGACTGTCAATGGAATGGACCTACAGTGATCAGCTCCTCTTGGTAACCTACTTATATGCAATAAGCAGCAATGAGCATTAGAAAACATTAAAATAAAGGGTCCTGGTAAAGCAATACAATAGTATTTATTCATACGCCAACATGTTAAGGCGTTTCACCATCTTCACGGGCTTAAAAGACTACAAATTGAAAATGACAGCTATTTATAATACAAGAGAGGGATCTTTGTCCACCAGAAGAACAGCTCTGTTCATCAGCAGATTATGTCACCAGACTGAAAGTCCTATTACACATGAAGAGCTCTCTATGCAATCCGCATGCAAGTCTACCAATCAGTTTTCTGTTTGGATCTGATTGGTAGACAAAGATCCCTCTCTTGTATTATAAATAGTTGTCATTTCTTGTCAATTTAAGCGCCATGAAAATGGTGAAACACTGAAACGTGTTGGCATATAAATACTACCGTGTTACTTTACCAAGACCATTTCTTCTAATTCATTCAGCAATAATAGACAGATGGAAATCATGAGTAATGAGTATGCAAGATAAAATGAGATAGGTGGAAATATACTGCTTAAATGTTCTGATGAAACTTTCTCCATATTTGTATGGAATGAAAACCTGTTTCCTGAAAAATGGGAAAGTGTTTTCTATTTGTATATAGCCTGGAAAACTTCCTTGAAAAACGACAAAAGTAAAATGTCTTCTGATTATCTTAGGAAAAGGGGCATTACATAATTGCACAATTCATTTACCAACAAGAAAAAGGAGCTAACAATTCATTACAAAGTTAAGACAAAACGGAGATGAAACAGACAATATTTAAAGTCATGTTCCCCTTGAAAAGATAACAGAACAAGATAAATGGGACAAAAAAAGCATCATCAAATGTGTAATGCTAAATGATTTTAATCAGTGTATGAATTCATGAGTTGTTGAGGACTTGCAGTTCATAAGAATTATTACAGAGGAAGTCAGCAACTGCAGAAATAAGTACGGTAAGATTTCAACTTGTTAAAACATTAAGAAATAAATAAATTAAACTGGAGCCCATCAGGTAAATGATATTAATTAGAAAATGGATGTAAAATAAATAATATCTCTGGGTCACAGAATTTTTCCATCCATTTTCTAATTAATATATCATTGTTTTAACACACACACACAAAAATCAATATTCTTTGTTTAATTTTTATTTTTACTCTATTGGCTTTTCATGAGTAAGCTTTAGGAAAATCTATCCATAATCAAAATATTATTATAAATAAGAATTATTCTACATTATTCTACATGAATTATTCTACAAGTGTCAATTCAAAGTTGACCTAGACTTTCACACATACAAGGTGGCGCAAAATTAATCATCCAGTTTTGTTTTTGTATAACTTTTTTACTAAATAAAAAAAAATGATTTTGAGTGATGGAAATCTTTGTTAGGACCTTTACAATTTTTTCTGTTAAGTAGAAAAGATGACATCCGTCAAGTGGCTGCGCCACTGTTGATACACATTTGTACCAGTTTTATCGCATTTTCCATGACTTTCCGCAAGATTTCCGGTGATAATTGTTCGCATTCTTGTCGAATATTCTCTTTAAGGGCTGCGATTGTCTGAGGCTTGTTGGCATAATCCTGCGAATTCGGTTGCACCGCCTTGTTGAAACCACATGTTCACCAAGCCCCGTTCCTCCAATTCCGGCAGTAAGAAGTCGTTTATCATGGCCCTGTAGCGTTCGCCAGTAACAAAAAAATCGGCACTATTATTCCATGCTCTTGCGGAGTATAGCGTTCCATTGCTTGTTTGTTTGTATTCTGCAGCTGTCTAGTTCACAAATGTCAAATATGGTTGACGTACGACGCCATTTGCAATAATTGCGCCATCTTTTGATAGAGTGATTAATTTTGCGCCACCCTGTATAAAGTCGAGAAATAACTGTAGCATATTTTTCAGGAAATGTTACATAATCCTTTTTGAATATCCATGATCGGCATGACGTATTTGACGCATGTGCAGCAAATATTGTAGTAAGCAGTGTCTCTGTAGCTGTGAGGCAGCAATTCGTCTGTCTGGAACTTTCAGATGTTTTTTAAGCAACCCAAACAAATGACAATCACTGTGAGCCAAGTCTGAACTATACGGAATATGGGGCAATACTTCCTAGCCCATATTGGCAAAAGTTGCTGCTGTCAAATTAGCTGTGTGAGATCGGGCATTGTCAAGGAGAAGAATTACATTTTCTGACAACATCCAGTCGTTTCTCACGAATGGCGTTGCATACGACACCCTGAAGCAATTTGCAGAAATACTGGGTTTTATTTGTGATACCTTTATCAAGAATGGCTTGCTCAATGCGTGCGATGTTCACTGGTGTGACTATATTGAAAAACAGTCCATGTATTGCATTTTTACCAATCTTTCATACTTCACCAAACTGATTACAACAATCGTACATTCTTGCTCATGACAGTTTTTTCCCCATACTGTGCTTGAAATCTCAAAATCTCAGCAGGCTTAATCTTCTCCTTTACAAAAAATTTGATTATACAGGAATACCTTTATTTTCACGATTTATAATTTGATACCAGAATTTCAATTTTTTTTTTTTCCTATTTATTTTAAGCCTGAGGCCGACGAGTTGGGTCCCTGGATGGATCTGGATTAACGACTGTTGTATGATGGTCACAGCAGCCAGGAGGGGGGGGGGGGGGGGGGGAGATCGTGAATCACGGATGGTCACCCATCCAGTGACTAGCCGTGCCTGATGTTGCTTAACTACACAGACGTGGTTCAGTGAAAGCCCACCAGGCCATTTTTGCATTCCAAATTCGAATTATCATGGTCAAAGATGTATCCCGCTACATAAACGACCAGAATTAGCCTACATTTAGTTCAAGTCACCACTTTCCAGGTGAAAAGTGGAAGAAAAAACTATTTAAATCTACAGCTATCAGGAAGAAACATCAAATGATCTATTAGAATATATACGTTACATATTAGAAATATGTATGAGACAAGCATACCCAAAGCCAAAATTGTACAAGAGTGTGCTCTAAATGAATCCACTGTTCGCCATATTATAGACCATTCTGCCAACTACAGGTCGAACCTAGATGTAACAAACTCAGGTTTAGCGAATTCCTCATCATAATTAACACTCTTAAAATATTTGGTTGGTTTCCCATAGAACTGCCTAAAATTCACCGGTTATAACCAACTTCTATATAAAGAACATCTCAATATAGAGACAAATTATTAAACTGTAAATTCATCAGTCTCTCATTATAAGACACATCCGGTTAAAAAATGGCAGAATCTACTACTTCAGGTAATATGAAATACTGTATGGAAAGTTTTTCCAGATAATTAAAGCTATGACATTAAAATTATTTTTGTTCAAATTCACTCAGAAAAAAGGCCTGTAATGTTAAATATTACCACAGATTTGTAGAAACTATACAAGGGTAATGGTTCACTTTTTTTTTGTTTTTTTGTTTTTTTTTAATTTTACAATCTACAATTTAAATGTGAAAATTTTATACATTGTGCTCGTATTTAATTGTTAAAAATTTTTATTTTATGTATAAAAAGTTCATAAGATATATTAAGATGACTGATCTGTTAACTTTTAGCATATCAAACATTGGCATTCAAAGGTGAAACATTCCAAATAGGAAAATACACTCACTCACCAGAAGTTATGGCACACCTGCCTAATAATATGTTGGGCACCCTCTGGCCCAGATAACGGCAGCAACCAGTGGCGGAAGAGTGCCTACCAGTCCCCAGAACACATCCACAGGCACTGCAAGCCATGCCGCCTCCAATGCACTCTATAACCATGCTGCAGTTACCAGTTGTGTTGGTGACGACCTGACAGATCGTTCGACGACGTCCCATAAATGTTCAATGGGATTGCAATCTGGGGAACATGGAGGCCAAATCATTGTCGTGAAGTCGGTAGCATGTTCCTCCAGCCATTGCCGTGTCACAAGGACTGTGTGGAGGTGAATTATCTTTCTGGAAGATGGCGTCGCCTGCTGGGTCAAAACAGTTCACGGCATTGATGACAAATCAGCAGTGAAAATGTGCATCAGGTAAACACCTGACATCAACAGATGGTGATACAAAAGTGTTTCGGATGCAAAGATAAGTACATTCATGAATGAAATATCTTATGAAACTAATAAGGGGTACAGGTGGTCCCCAAGCAGATCGACGTAGGAAGTAGTACACAGAGTGGATGTCAGATGCACCAATGGACCCATTGCATGCCACGAGAAAACACCCCAGGGCAGTATGGAGCCTCCATCTGGTTGAGTGATCCCCACCTGACAAGTGGGGTCTATGGCTTCGTGTGGCTGCGTCAGACACCGACACGACCATCAGCCCGATACAGCTGAAACAGCAATCCCTCTCGCCAGTCTTCAGCGGTCCAATGTCGATGTTGGTTGGCCCAGGCTAGGCGTTGCCAACGAACTGCAGCTGTCAAGAGTGGCACCGGGGAAACTTTACCATCTTCCCTTCACCGGAAGCCAGAAACATCCAAGCGATTATCTTGCCGTATGCTGGTGCCGCCTATTGTTGGTTTTCCTGCCGTCTGCTTTTACAACTGAATTGAACAAACGCGAGCAAATCTGAAAGTAGTTCCAGCGATGAACGACCTGCCATGTGTTGAAAGAGGTTACCCAAGGAAAAAACTTAACTGACTAAATTGAACTATCTGACCACGACGCAATACTAGCCGCCACTTCTACAATACTAGTACGTGGACGCTAACGCTTCGCCCACGGCGACCCCGAATTATAAACACACCCCCAACATATTTGATTACAGGAGGCAGTTGGTTTCCCCTCGGCCGGTTACAGGGGCAGTTTGTTTCCCCTTCTACAATACTAGTACGCGGACGCCATCGCTCCGCTGCAGCGTCCCCTGCCCGCGGCGCACGCTCCCTCGCTTCGCTCACGGCGACGTCGATTTATATACGTACCCAACCTATTTGGTTACAGGGGGCAGTTGGTTTCCCCTCGGCCGGTTACAGGAGGCTAATGATCCGTACTTTTTAGTGGTCACAGAAATGGCTGCCAGAAAGTTATGGGATCTCATTTTATGGTTAAACCTAAGTTAACCCAACCTCAGTTAACCCAACCCAACACCAGAACGCTCAAAAAAATGCTGGCTTACCTTTAATACATGGTTCCTTTCGACAATGGCTAATTATCCAGAAAGCAGAAAAAAAGAAAATCTGAAATCCACAAATAGTCCGAAACGACCGCGACATGCCAATTGTGTGGTTGCTATGGCAATAGCCAGCGCACGACGGGAAGAGACAGCCAAAACACGCCCTCTAATGTCAGAATCCACATGCAGGGGGGTACCAACAGTACTCGAATTAAATATTTTTATTGAACAAAAAATGGCTCCCAGAAACTTCTGGGAGCTCATTTTATGTTTAAACCTAAGTTAACCCATCCTCAGTTAGCCTAACCAACATAAGAATGAACCCACACTTTTAGAATGAACCCCCCCAAAAAACCAAGCCCCTGTTTTTCGCAATCCCCTTCAAAATAAGTCGCCCACTTTTAGAATCTTCTCTACAGATGGCGTCACCGTACATCATGCAGATAATCGCTCAGACGTGTCTGGCTTCCGGTGAAGGGAAAACCGTAAAATCATGCCGTGGCACCTGTCATGGCTTCCTGCTCCCGAAGCCTGCAGCTGCCAAGGTTCGTCGAATTGTCATCACGGACACGGTTGTGGGATGTCCCTGATTGTACTGGATGGTGATTTGGCCCACTGTTGCCCTTCGATCAGCAGTTCCAAGCTGGGTGACCCGGCAAACACCTCTGGCATCAATGAGGCATGGACGGCCCGTCCGCTGTCCAACATGGGTTGTAACCCCTTGTTTGGTGTACTCTCAATAGACCCTTGCAACGGTTATGCGGGAAAACTGCAGGGTGTTGGCTACATCTGATACTGAGGCACCCATCCGTCTAGCACCAACAATAATCCCCCATACAAATGCGGATAGCTCTCGGCATGCTGCCATTTCTGCAGGTAGTTTTGTTTACAATGATTGTGTGATATCAAGGAGTCCTCTGCACCTGCATTCCGAGAATGGAAGCAGCAGGATCTGTCTCATTACGGACAGGGAACCTGATTGGAGGGGTGTGCCATAACTTGGTGAGTGAGTGTATAGTATAGATACTCTCAGTTCTCTTTGCTACTAATATGGGTGGGACTAAAAAAATTTGCCTCTTGGTAAGTGGGAAATCAAAAAATTCCTGTTGCTTTAAAGGTGTTCGGTCACTGCCTGTTGATTTTGCAAATAATTCTAAGGCATGGATGGATAGTCAAACCTTTCAAAAGTGGCTTGTAACTCTAAACCAGATGATGTGTAAAAAGAAAAGAAAAATTATGTTGTTGTTAGATAACTGCTCTGCTCACCAAATACTTCAAATGAAAAACGTTCAATAACTGTGGAAAGCGACATAATAACAAAGGAAAACCTCTTGTCCACAAAAAGAATTTTAATTAAGCATATATGTATTTCGAACCCTTTAGGTTCATTATTCAATGCCATATGAGTGAATTTGGTACATGGCGCAAGTCCTATATAAAGGAGAAAAGCGCGGACCTAGGAAAAATACCCTGGTCGTAAAATAGTTCTAATTAAGTTACAAACGTAAAAACCGGGAGAATCCCAATTATACAGAAAAATACAAAAATTATTATACAGAAAAATACAAATCCTAATATAAATTGGATTTCGACATATACAAAAATCCTACGCACACCGATATATACATCCACCATGACTCCAACCACTGTTGGAGCCAAAAACTGTCCGCCTTCGTATTCTTGATAGACAGAGCACTCAATATATCTTTGTCTAAGGACGGGTTCAGGAAGGAAGTCAAACGTATTCAGGAGATTGCAATAAAGAACGGATATAGAACTGGAATGGTAAAGGACTTACTCCGGAGAAGAAGATTTACTAAGATGATAAAAGATTCGATGACCCTCAACAACAATTTTCGACGTTCAGACTACCTATCACTTTCAACAAGACGTTGACTGCCAATTTGCGATCTATTTTCAAGGAGGCGGGCATGACTGTTACCTACAAAAACCCAAACGTCTTCAGGAACCTCCTGGGTAATCCGAAGGAAAAGACTCCGCCTTTACTTCAATCAGGTATATATGAAATATCTTGTGGCAAAAGTCCGAAGGTATATCAAGGCACGACTTGCAGGAGGATCTACACAAGATTCAAGGAACACACGGCCCACGCTAGGTTTGGACGCCCAGAGAGATCGGCTGTGGCTAGACACATGTTAGATACCGGACACGATATTCGGATAAAGGACTGCAGACTGGTGAGACACGTAAGAAACAGAAATGCACTTGATGCCTTTGAAACCTTGGAAATCGCTAGAAAAAACCCGGACTCACTATTAAATGGAGACACAGGGCCCCTGGGGGATTCGATTTTGATTAAGTCATTGAAGCTCTCAAGATGATGTTCTCCCCCCCCCCTTTTTGTTGTTTTATTTTACTTTGTATAATTTTGTTTTTTAGGGCTTTTTGTGTATAATTTTGTATTGTTTCCGTATAATTTATATTAGGATTTGTATTTTTCTGTATAATTGTGATTCTCCCGGTTTTTACGTTTGTAACTTAATTAGAATTATTTTACGACCAGGGTATTTCTCCTAGGTCCGTGCTTTTCTCCTTTATATAGGGCTTGCGCTATGTACCAAATTCACTCATATGGCATTGAATAATAAACCTAAAGGGTTCGAAATACGTATATGCTTAATTAAAATTCTTTTTGTGGACAAGAGGTTTTCCTTTGTTATTAAATACTTCAAAGTCTACCAAACGTCAAACTTCTGTGGTTCAGCCACTTAACCAAGAAATCATCAGAGTAGTGAAATAAGCTACATTTGTCAATGAATGAAGTGCTCAATATGGTGTCCATATGCAGCAATGCATCACAGAACCCATCACATTGAACATCATGATGGGCGTTATGCCTGTACAAGCCTGCTGAATTAGTTGTTTCAAATGATTTACTGATGCTGGTACAGTGGCATACACTTTCGAGCACAGAAATTTCATTTTGTTGTAGTAGGTTTATTTTTACGCTTATTTTTAATCTTTTGTTAAAAATCAGCATTTTGAGCTTTACAACTGTACAATTGGAAATTTTTCTCTACCTGTAACGGTTGCAAAGTTGCAAGGTGCAAAATTCGAGGTCAAAGGTCAAATTTGACGCCACCATTGTTTAGCCCGTACCTAATTTCCTATAAGTTGCCTGCAACAAATTTATTGTTTCTCCACTCATTTTGAAATTGTATGGGTGGTAACAGACTTTTGGCCTACCCTGTACATATTATAACACGCAATAAATGTATTTTAGCTTTTGCAAAAACATTAATCATCCAAATAAAATAAAGCGTTTTTTTTTCAGGTTCAAATAAAATCTAAAAGGAATATAAAATCTATTATTCTCAGCCTGGCCCCTGTATTCTCCTGCACCTATAGGAGAGAAAATCTCAGTTATGGTATATGTTCCCCGTTTGCCATATGTATTTTTACAATTACGTTGGGGTGGTTGAAAGATGTTGGATACGAGAAAATTTATGGTTCCATAGCGTGAAAATAATTCTGTCATTGCAAGCTACGTAGAAGAGTCACGTCTAGTCACGGGAAAACATGAGGATAAGGAGAATAACAGATTTTTGATTCCATTTGTGCCTGGAAGAAATTGGAAAAAAGCTCCATTTTATTAGTACTGTTAATGTTCTAGCAAAAACTTGTCATACGTACTTTTACTGCACAAAAGTTGGAGGAAAAAATTTAATTATGCTCTCAGAGACTTGAGCCAATTCTCTGCCTAAAATGCAAAATTTCCCACTGCCATTAAACAGAGTAACAAATATTACTTTCTCTTATACACATCCTCCAATTCTGTTCTGTCAAATTTCTGAAAACTAAGGGCCTACACAGTAGTGGGAAAGTATGGACCAATACTTTCAATACTGGTAGCATTTTGCCTTATCTCAAGTGTACCCATCACATATGAGGAATGTTTAAGTACTACCATTTCGATATAAAAAAAACAAAAAAAAAAAACCAAGGACAATTTTTTTAAACATGTTAATATTTACTCCTGTTTTGAAATTAAAAAAAAAAATGGTTAAAAATTTTTTGTTGAAAAAATTCGCTGAAACCTTTCAAAAATCAAATAAAGGATGGGTCTGATACGATACGGACACTATCAATTTTATTGCCGACACACGTTTCGGTGTTACATCATTTTCAAGGCTAGCATAATAGTAACAAGCGAGGTTTACGTTGGCATCATATTATAGTATCAGCCCCCTCCTTTATTTGAAATTCACAACGAAACTAGACCATGGAAATTATGAATTTAATCCAATTATTCTTTCAAAAATGTTAGTCTAATTAGCATTTTTTAAATAAACCTGTCTTTTTGATTATTTTTATTTTGGTTGAAGTGAGTTCACATTTTAATATATCTTTTTACTTCAATGTATTATCTTAAGCCTTAATTTTTATATTAAAGCCTGAACCTTAATCTACTTTTTAACCAATTTCCACCACTATTAAGGCACTTTTCGTATCTGACGACCAGCTTCTGAATTCCATCCTCATAGAAATCGGGCACTCGATGTGCTATGCTAACAACTCTACTTTTGATGTCGTAATCACCGTTGTAGTGCTGATTACCAAGGTGCTTCTTCAACACTCCAGAAGTGGCGAACGGTCCCTTAGACTTTTTGTGAACATCATCTTATGAATTTAAAAGAAACAAATGACCACTTCTGTATTCTTCCATTTTACTAAAATTTAGACCCTTCTAGAAGTGAGCGCATCCGAATCGGTGATTGCATGCATTATGTCACATATAACACGACATGCAGTCTGAAGGACCATACTCCAACTTCGTTACTAAAATATTTTGATGTAAAAGTAATTTATTTAACTTCTTTTTAATTTTTATTATCTAAACATTTTCTCCAGTAAATTCCCAATATACTTTTTGTTTACTAATAATTTTCTACCTAGAAACTTTTATTTGAAAACAAATGTTTGGAGAAATTGCAATATGTGAAGAATGCAAGAATACTAATGCTGTCTAAGAATTTCAAGAATATATATATAAATTCATGTACATTTAACCTCTTTATACCAGATTTGAATAAACTAATTTTAAATATCCAGAATATTTTTTTATTTATGTAATTTTGTAATAAAAAAATATGAATCTTCTGAGAAATGATTGTTATTATTCATTTTTATAATATTTTTCTATTATTTAGAAAAGTATATATGCATGAAGGGTAAAAATAGTGCAAAATACAAATGTCTTTCCATTTATTCATGTTTAATTTTGAGGGTTTTTAAATTTCTTGCTAAAATTTGCATTTTTTAGTTAATACTGAAAAGTTTGAGGTTTTCCATTAACAATGAAGTAAATTAAGTGACAGATATAAAAAATTCATGAATTTAATTTTTGAACATTAAAAAAGTAGTTTCAAAATGAGGTCTCATAGACCGTGCTCCACCATCAGTTTTACAAACACCCATGCCACCTCTGGATTGTTAAGTGCCAGAACAAATGATAATCGTTTCACCAGAATGAAAGCAAGTGTCCATAGAATGGAGGCATTCAACATCACCAAGAAAATGGAGTTCAACCAAACAATCATGTGCACTGTTATTTTGGGATAGGCAGGGAGTTTTGCTTGAGGATTTTTTTGCTCAGGATAACAGTCCAAACGACTGTGCTGGAGTGTAGTAGTGGTTAGCAAATCAGGCAGCCCATTTCAGAAGCTGGTCGTATGATATGATTAAGTGTGTTAATGTACGTGGAAGTTATGCTGAAAAGTAGATCAAAGTCCAGGCTTTCATATAGAAATTAAACAGAAAAATTTTTCTTTTTTTTTTTTTTTTTTTTTTTTTTTTTTTAATATCAAAATAGTACTTACTAAATACTAAAAAAACACGCCTCGTCAATGAAATGTGACTTTCTGTGAATTTAATTGAAGTTATGAATCTGTTGATTATTGAAAAACTAGGTTTCATATAGTAACTATTTTGACAAAGATGCTAATGTTAATATTTTCTCCCATATGATTTATTGGTTCCTGTTTAATAAGCGATTTGATGAATTTACTAATATTATTTCAAGTTAATAATTTTTTTTTTTGTTGTTCTCATGTAATCTCTCTCTACTGAGAAAAAGACCTTGAAATTAATAAATATTTGACCATCCTCCCCCTTTGGAGAATTGAACCAGGATTGATCTGTGTATGTTAATGATAGAATTTAGTATTTGACATTTAAATCCAGTAAAACAAATAAAATATTACTAGATATTTTTTCCCCATTAAGTTTAAGTGAAGGAAACTTGCTGGCTTGGTGGCCAAGAGCACTACCCACGGTGCAGGTCTTCTTGCTGTTTAGTTTTTGCATAGCCTAATGATGAGAAGTCTGTTCACTCCGGGTCGGTTTCATTGTTATAGCTGTTGCCAGATCAGCATCCTACAACAATAATAACGACAGCAGCGCGCCAAGCGTTCAGCTATCTCCTTCTCTTTTCTGGATCTATTCAGGTAATGTTTTGCTATTGAGTTTTGTTAATGACAGGTCGTTATCAAAAGCTTTTTACGATTTTCTTCATCCCATTTTATCTGACTCCAAAAAAAAAAACAAGGTATGTATGCAATTTTCTATTCATAACAGCAAGAATTAAAAAAACTTTAGAGGTCCTATAATTTTTTAAAAAAGATTTTATTTCATCTAATTTAGGGAATCCAATGAAAACCATTCATCAAATTTTCTAATATGGCAAAATCCTTTTTATTTCAAACTATTTTGAATAAGAGTTCCGTTATAACATTTCATCTATCAAAAGAACTTTCTGAGATAAAGAACATAATACAAAAACTATATTTGAACAAATATCGGGGAGCAATTCCTGGGATCAAAACCAGCCTTAATTCATATAGCTCATGGTTGTTTTATTTTCTTGGTTTTTTTTTTTTTTTTGTTTGTTTTTTTTTTCTTTTCGAAAAGAAAAAAATAGAAAAACGTTTAGTGTAAAGGATTTGGAAATTAAATTTCTTCATAAAAATTTCTCCAATTTAATAAACGACATTTTGTCTCAGTTATGATTGCAGTAGTAAACAATGGATTTGGCAGTTCAGTTTATCTGCTGCTAGGGAACTTAGACAACGTTTGAAAACGAGAGTGGACAGGCTTCTCATTATTAAGTACCGAAAGGTGCTTTATGCCATCAGTGTGGGGAAACTCGTCCGTCCGTCTGTAACTCAAACTCCTCCGGGGCTATGAAAGAGTTTCAAAATCTGTTTTTGTCAGTCTATGAATATGGTTCATGGCACGAACCAGTTACAAATATCTAAATCGGTTCATTGGCACGTGCACAAATGGTACCTCTATTTTCAATGGAAGATATATTGAGTAATATATCAAACAAATCGTAATAATGAGATAGATGTGGTTATTCATTAATATTTTCGTCAGTCGATGATCATGGTACATCGCACGAATCAATCACAAATATTATCTAAATCTGTTCAATAGCACGTGCACAAATGGTACCTTTACGACCCCACCTAGCAATTTTCAATGGAGAGATATATTAAGTAATATATCAAACAAATCATAATGACGAGATAGAAGCGGATATAAATTACTATTTTCGCCAATTAATAAATAAGGTTCCGGGAATGAACCATTGTGAAAGTGGTTGAAATCGAAACAATGACACGTGTTCTAATAGTACCCTTATGACACCCTCTAAAATTTTCAGTGCTAAAATATGGCATGTAATATATGAAACTACTTGGAATGATGTGTCAAGAATGAATATAAAGTAAAATTAATGGTAGTCAAAATTGTTTTCAAGGAATCTGGTTTACTGGAACCATTATGGCTCATTGGAACTTTCAATTCTAAAATATGGCATGTAATATATCAAACGACTTGGAATGATGTGTGATGAACGAATATAACGTAAAATTAATGATAGTCGAAATTGGTTCCAAGGAACTTGGTTTAGTCTAACCATTAGGTTCATTGGAACTTTCAATGCTATAATATGGCATAATTAATAGTTATTAATAAAAATACAAAATGAATAAAAAATAAGATAAAATAAACAAATATAATTAATCAAAAATCAAAATAAAAAGCTGACGTTTTGGATAGAGACTATCTTTTATCAAAGCAAAAAGGATAATTCTCTAAAAGCAAATAGAATATTAGAGAATTATCCGGAAGTTATGAAAGTTGTACTAACGGACCGGTTTATATATAGTTTGCATAGGGAATAGTAATACAGTATTGGCTGGAAAACAAGAAGAGAACAAATGAGATTAATTAGAAGAACTGTTGGAATAGGACAGGACGGAGGACAAATAGGAAATAGTAAGAGGGCAGCGAGAAAAATGCAATAGGATAACACATATGAAGTTAAAATTATAAAAAAGGCTATCATGAAAAAATATTATTGACATTGTTCAAAATTTTTGATTTTATGATTCCCTGACTGTTCCCGGTTACAAAAAAAAATAAATCCCATGACCATTCCTGGTAGTTAGTCACCCTGTAAAATAGTATCACATATAAGAGTGACCGGGACAAAGGTCACTGAAATAAAGGAGCATATGAAAAAAAAAATGTGCAGGGACGGACACAAAATGAACATAGAGGTAGAAAAATATGAAAGAACATTAAAATGAGGAAATAAAAGATAAAGAATAAATGGAAAAAAAAAGGAAAATGGCCCAGATAGCTTGCGACAAATTAAGGAATAGCTGAAGTTGGAGAGGGATATGGGAAAGGTAATGAGGGAATGGTGCCTTTGCTAAGGTTAATGCCATTAGGGGGGTGAGGGAATTGAATTTCCAAATAAGAAAAGACTCGAATTGCTTTCTCTCTTTTTTGTTATGGAAGTTACTACGAAGAATATAAAGGCTGATGGCCTGTAAAGAGTGACCAGGGGAATTAACGGAATTTAGCGACAGGGGCGTCAGCATTGCTAAGGATGTCGAATTTATGTCCGGCAAATCTGGCACGTATGGTATTGCCGGTCTCACCAAGATACTGTTTCTGGCATACTTTGCAATGTAACAGGTAAATTAGGTTGTGAGAAGTGCAGGTCAGGTTCTGGTTAATTTTGAAAGTAAAGGAGGAAGCACTGCTGGAAATGGAGGTAGCAGGGTTAAGAAAATGGCAAACGTCACAACGCTTTTGATTGCAAGGAGAACATCCCTTAATGGAAGTGCGTGGTTTAGTAATAGCAGCATGGACCAGAATATCTTTAAAATTAGATGTCCGTTTAAAAGAAACTTTAGGTGGTTCTGGTAGAATGAAATGGAGATGAGGAGAGTTGCCTATTATATGTTTCCTTAGGATATTTTTAATACTATTGAGGGTTGGATGATAAGGAAGAACTAACGTAGGTGTTGCCATGGCTGGAGAAGGTTTAGGATTGTTGTTAGAACAGGAATTGCGATGTTTATAGATAGAAGCGCATATGACAGATTTGGGGTAGCCTCTTGCTTTAAGAGAGTGGGTAAGGGCGTTAGCATGGAAGTCCTTGTCAGACTGATTAGTGCATATTCTATGGATGCGAGTTAACTGACCTAAAGGGATGTTATCCTTGCAATGGCGTGGATGGCAGCTATCATAGTGTAAGTACTGG
>JAHWFO010022643.1:1265895-1288756 GCA_023313115.1 Rhysida immarginata
CGGACCATTAAAACAAATAGACGCCCGGGCGTGTATTCAAGATTTTACGGTATTTAAAGTTTGTTTCAAATTAATGCTGACAGTTCCATTTTCTGAGAATTTTAACTTCTTAGCTCTGAGAATTTTTGCTGCATAATAAAAATGCTTACAGGCAAGATATTAAACGATTTCGAAAAGGGTCAAATCTGTTTGACAAATTACTGCATAAACAAAGAAATTAATTCTCCAGAGGAAGGTAAAGGAAAATAGCGGAGCCTGAGATCAGCTATTTTTACCCTTATCTGCACTTCTTACTCCCCCCATCCCCCAATTTTTAATCGAAAAATTGATTTTCTCTAACATAATACTTAGAAGATGAAAAAGACCTCTATCTTCTTTCGTTTCTCATCATTTCCAATCGAATGATATATCACCGGGGCGTAACTAAGGGGGGAAGGGGGAGTTCGGACGAACCCCCTTTTTATTTCCCTGATCTATTTAAGTACATTTGTTTTTCTTTGTTTCTACTAAAAAACTACTCTATATTTTATTAAAAAACACAAAATTAAAGCTTTGAAACATCAAGATTTAAAGTGTCTGTATTAATTTGAAACAGACCTTAACCACAGAATAAGGAATACACAGAAACGACATCCAATGTTAACGGAGTGGAAAGTGGATGACTCATGCTTTTGACGTCGTCGATTGTAGCACACGCAGCGGTTGCCATGGGCGCCGCTAACTGATCGCTATATGTTAACATTGCCTCTCGCGTGTGTTTTGATGTTTAATAAAGCATTCTGTATTAATATATATTAAATAGTAAAAAAAATATATACATAAAACACATCGATTACAATGAAAAGTATTTAATATTACTATTATTTTAAACTGCAGAAAATTACAATCTACTAGCTAATGTGATATAGTTTGGATAATGTCAAAAAGATGTGTAGAGTTTAAAGAGACAGATAGATGACATTTTTTATTGACAGAAAACGCTAGTGCGTAGAGTATAAACTGTCTTGACTAGTTTTAACAGGAGTCCGATTTTTTTTTTCTTGAAATCTTCCCGTGTTTGGGAATCAAACACGGGGCTGGCTTCATGTGCAACGTCGAGTACTGCGTTGCGTTGGTGAGGGGGTATATATCGCGGTGCTTTATAATTTTAAATAAAAATAGTATTCATGGATGCCTACCTCATCTTATAAATTATTTCGAGACGAATAATTGTACAGCAAAATTAAGGTTTTATGCTTAATTCTTTGTCGATCGCCGCTAACAAGTTTGCTTCCCCTCTTTCCGCCATGTTTTTTGAACTCTGCGCACTTCCGGAACGTTTCACTGCCGCAAAACGCTATCGCTTCCACGGTGTGCTTGCGCGCAAAAAAAGGCTATCTGGGGTTCCCTTGTGAGTTTGAACGCGGGATGATCGTCGGCGCGCGCAGTGTCGGAACCAGTATCAGCAAAATAGCTGAACTTGTGAAGTGTTCAAGAGCAGCAGTTATTAATGTTTACAGAGAGTGGACTACCAAGCAAAAAATCGGCTCTCAACGTCAAGCGAAAGGAGATTGGCCAGAGTTGTCCAGGGCGACAGAAGAGCAACAGTGCGTCAAATAGCGACAAATCTTAATCAAGGACAAATTGTTACCGTCTCTGAACGAACTGTACGCCGGTCATTACACCGTTAAGGCTATGGAAGCCGACGACCAGTTCGAAAGCCTCTACTGTCAGCCTTGAACAAGAGCAGACGTCTCCAGTTCGCCAAGGAGCACAAGGATTGGGCAGTAGATGACTGGAAAAGGGTCATGTGGTCCGATGAGTCACGATTTCAAATGCATCATGCAGATGGCAGGGTTAGTATATGGAGAAAACAACACGAAAGCAAGGACCCCACCTGCATCGCCACAACACTTCAAGCTGGTGGCGGCAGTATTATGGTTTGGGGGATGTTTTCTTGGCATTGTTTGGGTCCTTTGATTCCTCTGCACGGACGTGTGCGTGCCCAAGATTATTTAAGTACTGTCGCAGATTAAGTACATCCCGTTATGTTAATGGTGTACTCTGACAGGGATGGATACTTCCAGCAGGACAATGCTCCTTGTCATAAGGCTAGCATCGTCCTCAGATGGTTCGAAGAACATGCCGGAGAGTTTAACTTGCTTCGTTGGCCTGCACAATCGCCAGATCTCAATCCCATTGAGAATTTGTTGGATGAGATCGAACGGGCCATCAGGCAGCGGGATCCATCACCATAAAATCTGCAGGAATTGGAAGGTGCAGTTCTTCAGAGTTGGTCTCAAATTCCTCCTACAACCTACCAACATCTCATAGAATCCATGCCCCGAAGAATGAAAGCAGTAATAAGAGCGAAAGGTGGCCCAACACTGTATTAAGGGGGTGGTCATAATAATTTGGCCACTCAGTGTATACTTATATCAATTGACAGATTGTTAAATTACAGTGCGTTACCTAATGTAGTGTACACCCATGATTTCACACTTGAACAAAAGATATACAGAATCAATAGTGTGTTTATTCATTGAAAAGTTAAAAGACTACCCGTGACAAACTCACAGTTGAGGACAAAGGTAAAATTAAAATTTTCTGGGAATCTGGAAGCTCAATTCGGAAACAGTACAGATGATACAATGTCCTGCACGCACAAGGATAAACATCATTTAAGAATGGAAACATCAACTACTGGACAAGGAAGACTGTGTGCAAGGTATTGGCATGCTCACCAAATTTGAAATATGCAAAGAAATGCTGCAAACCACCTTTAACACCTGAGCATCCCACACAATGCTTACAGGTTAAATACGTGAAATAGATCACGTAGGTGCTGATTTTACCTTATTTTCAGATCTATCTACTAAAATAAGCAACACGTACCAGGTGTTCCAAAAATGAGCGACGATTTGAAAAAAATCATTTAACGAAAAACGGAAAGCGATAGAAATGTACCGATTGCTGCGTTCTGCTTAGGAAACCAGGGAATTTATTCGCACCAGGTTTCAAAATTAGTTATAAAGTTCGTCAACCGATACATATGGCGCTGCTATTCTCTACGCATTCCATCCCATCAGATCGGCATTCTATACCTCGCTCAGCATTCCAACTGAAATGTTTGCACGGGCGTCTGCAAATTTTGTCCTAAGACTGTGCCACGTTTTTGCTGCAAATGGTGATTATTTTGAAAACATCGTTTTATAAGATTTTGCCGTCAGCAGCGCCATCTGTTGGTCCCCTTTAGGTGGAAGACTGTTTCCAGATAGGGAAACGCTTTCTCTTTCTCTCTCTCTCTCTCTCTCTCTCTCTCTGTCTATCTCTCTGTTCGTTGCACATACTCCGAATGCAGTCACAGAGTACCCACTCTTTCTAGATGAAGTTGATGCTACTCTCAGCAGGGAGTGCAGATTATATCATCCTAGTAGGCGACTTCAATGCACACGTAGGGGCTGATGACCAAACATGGAAAGGCGTGATTGGGAGAAATGGTGACCCCGATTTAAATGTGAATGGGAGGTGCTTGTTGGATCTCTATTGTAACAATGGAGGTTCCACTACGAACACCTTTCAGTACAGGGATATCCATAAGTGTTCTTGGTACAAGGATGCAATGGACCAGAAGTCATTGATTAATTTTGCAATCGTGTCAGCTGACTTATTCCAATCATGTTGGACAGGATACTCGTGTGAGGAGAAGGGAAGAACTATCAACTGATCACCATCTTGTTGTCTGCACTTAGAGGTTCTCTGAATCCATGCCAAGCGAAATACTATGTCCAGGCAGACTTGGGGCATCAAATGGGAGTCACTGGAGGATAAAGCTGCGAGGAAGCCCTTTGTAGATAACATATCTTCAAGTTTCAAAGAACTTCCAAATGATCGTGGCACTCTTTAAGAGGAGTGACAGTTGTTTAAAACTGCTGTGATAATTTCGTTGGCATTGTGCTGTGGTAGTAAGCGATTGAGTGTGGTGCAGGACGATGAGAAAAGGACTGCATATAAAACGGTGAAGTCCAAGAAGCTGTCAAGGCAAAGAGTCATATTCGCTATGGCTTGCAAATAAGTCACCTTCGGGTCCAGTGCGGTACACTGTCGAAAAGTGAATAGTGCATTACATAGAGGACAAATGTAAGTATCAGATACAAAAAGAATTTTGAAAATCGGTTAAAAAATAATAAAAGTTACAGCCATGGAGGCATTACTTTTCAATATGCCCTCGTATATAGAATTTTATGAACGATATCTTTACTATAATTTATTAGTATGCAATTCTAAATTTTCTTTTCAATGTGCAAGTGTGAAATGATGGGTATAACACAAAATTAGGTAACGCACTGCAAAGGATTGTTGACAGGCGTGTCAGCAGTGGTAAACGTCAACAATTCAACTTTTGAACATATTTATAAACACAACCAATGGACATTTTGTAATTTTTCCGGAATAAAGGATTGAAAGTCGCATACAGGATGTCGAATAAAAGTAGAGAGTCCTTGAACCTGGAACACGAGAATACAAAGCAAAGGGTATCATGAAAGTGGCGCTTAGAAATTGGAGGCACCAGTTTGGCCCAATCGACGAGATTATGACAATATTAAAGCATGAGATCGACTCAAAGAAGACTAGCTTTTACGAAGCAATCGAAATCCGTAAACATCGCAAGAAGTTCCCAAAGCTAGTACTAAACAACCAAATTAATTCTGAAATGGGCCCTTTACTAGAAATAATCAATGATACTAATGTTACAAATTGTAATCCACCAATCAGCACACAGCTCGATGCCGTTTTATGATTGGTGGAATCCCCATTATTTGTGTTTGTCAATTTACATGATTGGCGAACCGCTCTTCCTGCTGTATTATAAACTGTCTTTATGTATGTTAATTATCTTTCCTATATTAAGGCACCTTGACTGGCAAATATCTTGGCGTTAAGTTTGATTCTGAATTAAACTGGAATGACCACGTCCAATACGTTCTCAACAAGGCCAAAAAGGCAAAGTTCAGCGTGATTGCACTGTTGGGGAGAAACAGTGCGCTTGGTCTGGATAACAAGCTCTTGCTGTACAAGTTTGTGATCCACTCCATCTTGCTTCACGGAATGCCTGCCTGGGTTACTATGTGCAAGTCAAGATGGAAGGAACTTCAATCCTTCCAGAATGTAACTCTCAGGACCATTATTCAACTCAACAGAAGAATTGCAAACAACTACTCTATATATGATGACCTTGATAGGGCCCTCATTGGTAGCTATGTTCAGGTGCTCCTCAAGAAGTTACTTCTAAAAATCGAGTCATGATAATTCCTTGGTAGCTGGTATTTTGGATTACTGTCTAGCCTTTAGGGGTCACTTAGGGTTTCATGGATCCTGACATGTCCTGGAAGTCAACTTCGACGATATCAACAAGGGCGTCTTCCCCGACTACTGGATCTCGTAACCCGCAGATGAGTCATAACTACGTCAATCCACAATCTTATCCCTCGTCCTACTAGGTAAGGACCCTATCCTCAGGATGACTCAAGAGGACCATCAGGAGAAGCTCAGTGTAATTCCCCTGGTTACTCTTTGGGCGAGCGTGCTATGGAAGCCCTGCTCCCGGACCGCTCGTGACTTTTTTTCACTTCACTGCTCGATTGTCGATTGTCGTTAATTATCTTTGTAATCTTTTTTGCCCATGGGGATGGTAATTGTACCGAAACGCGCCGGCTTACATTAAAGTTAGCATATTGTTTATCCAGATCCAAGGTTTTCTTAGTTTTCATAACAATACAGACCAACATGAATATCATTATTCTTTGGTTTTACTGGGAAATATTGTATGTTATCATCAATAAATATTGTATTAATTGTACAATTAAAAGATCAGTTGACAAATATTGTATTAATTGTACAAATTGGTTAGTTTGAAAAATTCGTAAACTAATCAAAAATATTCCATTTCACAAAATAATTGAATTTTATTGCGTGATAGCAATAATATTAAATTGGTACAGTGCTGTTTACTAAGAGTTTCTATGGAAATCGTTTTCCTGCTATTGTCTTATTATCCACCCGAACCTATATTCTGAGTGAAAAGTCATTAAAAACGTTTTCTCTTTATGACTTTCGTACAGTATTTCCTATCATATGTCATTATACACTCACATGCCAAAAGTCATGGGATAGCAGTAGACTATTTCTCAAGTGGCAGCAGCATCATGCGCAAACAGTATAAATATGCAAATCAGTGTCAGTAGGTTTAGTTACACTGTCATGAGCAAGGGGTGAGGTGTTCAGTGTGACAATGGCTACACGACGAGAGCTATCCGAGTTCGAACGTGGCCTAGTATGTGGGGCACAACGTATGGGTCATTCAATATCGGAGGTGGCTCAAGAATTCAACATCCCACGGTCCATTTTCAATGGTTTACCGAGAGTACCAACTTGACATTACCTCCCACCATGGACAACGCAGTGGTCGACCACACCTTCGCAAAGAACGGGACCAACCGCATCTGAGTAGGATGGTCACTGCTAACAGGCAACTGACACACGCCAAATGACATCAGATTTTAACCAGGGTGATACTAGAGCTGTATCGATGTGAACTGTGCAACGAAATCTGGTGTCTATGGGAGATATGGAAGCAGAAGACCCACGAGGGTACCCTTTCTAACAACGAGACATCGTCAGCAACGTCTCTCCTGTGCGCATGAACACATCGACTGGATAATTGACAACTGGAAGCGTGTGACCTGGTCTGATGAGTCTCGATTGCAGCTGATACGAGCTTGTGTGTGTGGCACAGACCCCATGAAGGCCATGGACACAAGTTGTCAAGCATGCACTGTGCAAGCCGTTGGTGGATCCATAAGGGACAATTGTGGGAAGCTTTCCAGTCTGAATAGTTGGCAATGTCTTTAGATGTCTTCCACCGACGTATGGAATTAATGCCACGTCCACTGTGGCACTTCGACCATGAGAAGGACCCACACGTTCTTAGGTGCTATCCCATGACTTTTGGTATGTGAGTGTATATAGGCAGTATCATTTAGGTAGTATTGATTTTAGAAAATTGGGGAGTATTGACTTTTATCATATTTCTTTGATACTGATTAAGTAGTTTTCAATATCGGAAATCAGTTTGAATCAATAACGTTCGAGGTGGAGGAAATACTCCTTACTGCTAAAAGAAACCGGAAGGAAAAACGCAATTTTTGAATTCAGCTAATGAAATTTTATAGAGTGAATATTAGATGTATAATTTTCAGAGTTAAGAATTAAAAATTATTATTTTTTATAACTTCTAGAAATAAAAAAAATAGGTAATATCAGAAATAAAATAATAATCATTCAGGACAAAGGAGACTCGTAATAAAAAGTTTTTTTTTTTATTTCATAACTAATCATTTAAGAAAAAAAAAAGAAAAATCGATCTTTCTATATATGAAAGGAAATTGAAGAATATTCCTATTAACCTCCGAGATTTTCCCTTTAAAGTCTCCAGGAAAAGCTTATTGGGGAGAAATATCATTCCCTCAGTAAAAATATTACTTTGACAATGTTTTGAAAATGGACCCACTTTTGACTCCAAGTTCTTGTGTTCCCAGCGTTCTCTCATTTCATCTAATTTTTCTTTGAACCGTCTGAACTGGGAATTCCCTATCTGTCAAACCTCCGGAAGGCAAGCTTAAAGGGAAATGTCTACACCTTTTCCTGCGCTGGTTGTATCCTGGATTTGAGGAAACACTCGTCACGCATACTGGTCAACGCTTTCAGAGTCAATTTTAATTTTTTAACTTCCACTCAGTTCTAATTATTTCCTTACGTGTTGATATCTTTCACTTCTCCTCCTCTTTAGTTTTTCTGATTCATACTGTTTGGTGTTAAGGAGTCATCTTACTTTACTGCCTTCTATATTATCATCTCCGAAATTTATCTTGCAGCATTTTGATTTCTTTATGATTATTATCATATTAAGTATTTGTCCCCCTCAGCAGATTTATTTTCTTCTCGGTCCTTTACCATTGCAGCAAAAGACTATCCATTGTTCTCATTTGGTTAGGCAAAGATCCAGTCTTGGTTTCAGGAGCACGAAGACAACAAGATCAAACCTGGCCAGCAAGTCGCCAGTCCTCAACCACGAGGGAGGATCGAAACAAAAAAACGCGCAGCAATATTTTTAAAGAATATTGAATAATTTCCCGGAAAAAGGCACAAAAGTAAACAGAATGTGTACTAATATGACAAAAAAGGAAAAAATAACTATGTGGATAATAGTAAATAAAAGAAATAAAAAACTCTTTCACCACAACAAAAATTATTACAACAGGTTCAGGTTGTATTTTTCCTTAATTTTTGTTATGGTGAAAGAGTTTTTTATTTCTTTTATTTTTTATTTTATTAAAGAATATTATTTTGGTTCGGATGTTCAAAGTTTGCAAACTGATAGTTTGAATCTTTCGCTACAAACAGCAATGACTTGATCAGGTTGTCGCCCTAGCGGAAGGACCAATAACTACTGAGTAAAGATGACGCGTTTACTAGCAACGTCAACTTGTGAAGAATAGCGAGGTGTAGTCCGTTTTTTTGTGGGCCAAACGAAAACATGCGAGTGAAATGCACAGGGAAATGTTTCTCGCACAATCTGACTATAAGCTCTTCGGACCAATGAAGAAATTCCTAGGAGGCCAGCGCTTTCTTTCGGATGAAGAGGTAATATCGGACGTGCGCAGGTGGCTATACAGCTAGAAAACGGAGTTTTATGAACGAGATGCATTGAATCTGGTGCCACGATGGGTGAAATGTGTCGAGAGACTTGGTACATTTGTCAAAAATAGATAAAACCTGCAGCTTTCTTGTGTATTGTTTCACTTTTGCTTATTAGGAGCTTTAGCACAAAAGCTACTTATAAGAATGCGCCCTTAGTCTGTACGTTTATCCGGCCGTCCGCCGTTTGCACGATATCTTGAAAACGGATTAACTTTTTCAAATTCTGTTTTCAGAAATACGACCATCAAAGTCTTAGCTCGGCCGTATCAACTTTTCAGAAATTTTCGTGGAACTCTTCAAGTCGAATTCACGTGCTAAAACAGTGAGTGTAAAGAATACAAAGATAATGGCATGTCATATAACAATCGATTTGTCAAGAAGGAATATATTGTTACTTTCTGTTCATCTTTTAAGCATTATTGACATCGGCGCGAGCACGTGAAATCGCTTTGTCAAAGCACGATTGCTCAAGTGCTCATAATCTATATTATTAATTAGCGGAAGAATGGAGCTACTTATTGGTTTTATAATATCAGTCCGTCCCCTTCATAATTTCTACATTTTTTGAGGTAGAAGGTTGAAATTCGGAATGTAGCTTACTATGGGCATGTCCATCTGCACCATTTAGTTTGGTTTTGATTGATACACCGGGGTCGGAATTACGGGGGTGGGATTCAGAGAGGGCAACATATCTATGTGCTATTTAGGTACGGAAAGGCGTGAAATTCAGTATCCAGATTCCTCTAGGCACGATTTACATTACTTTGAAGTTTAGGCCCAATTGTTCCAGTGGGGTCGGATTTGTGGGGGTGGTAGTCACTTGGTCCTTAGAACTATGGTAATATATGGCATGTAATATATCATACGTTCGGAAATGATGAGAAAGGAAAGAAGATACGAGGTTTTTTACATTTTCTACATATTACGTTCTAGAAAATCAATTTTTTGATTAAAGAAACTTTGGGAGAGGTAAAAAGTGCAGACAAAGGGGCTAAAAATAGATGACTGCAGGATTTGCTACTCGCCTTACCCTACTCGGAGGGGGGGGGGATTAATTTCTTTTTAATAAATGTATAAATGTATCTCTGCTTCACTGCTAAAGCTCCTCCTTGGAATGTTTACAAGATTTTATTATTAAAAATGTTGCCACAAAAAATTGTTGTTCGTTATTTTTCGATCCTCCCTCCTTTATCTGATACTATTTGAAAAACACAGTGACGAATATTTCCCTGCAACTCTCAAAGAATTTGAACAATTTCTGCATATAAAATTTCATTAAACACCATCCAAGACTCGTATGTGCTTCTATTTCCAGAAGACCGTTTTGCGTCCCAGCCTGAAATCCGGGAACCATCTCCAAACTTGGTTGGAATGTGCTTTCTAACAGTCGAGTCACATTAAAATGACCACCTGTAATATCCGGAATAATCACCATGTGCAACTCGGACAGTAGCTAGACGGGCTGGGAGAGACTCAATGAGGTTCTGGAATATGTTCACAGAGGCATTGAGCCATGCTGACTTTGGTTCCGCTGACAGCTATTGGAGAGTGCGAAGTGGAGGACATAGCACCCATGAAGCTAATAACCCGAACGAAATGGTCCCATAGATGCTAACTGGGTCTAAGTCCGGGGAATTTGGGGGCCAGGGAAGTACAGTAAAGTCTTCCAGCTGTATGAGATGTCGCAATGTTTTGTGGAAGATGCCCAGGAAAAAACACAAACAACGTATGGGTGTATTTGGTCAGCAAGGATCGATACGTACTTAAATTAATTCATATTGCCATCCACAATGATGAGTGGTCACAGAAAATGCCACGAAAATATTCCCCAGATCATAACGTTGACTCCACCAGCTTGTTGCTGTCCACAAATGGTTTAAGGACTTTTTTTCCTGACGTTTCTCGGTGTATGCGCCAACGTTCATCCGGTCGATGGAGCAAAAAACTATACAAAATGCATCACTATACCATGGTCTATTATATGTGTATCGTTATTTACCATTTGTTTTTCGTCCCCTGTATATAGATTAAATGCTGCGCAAAAGCGGATTTCCCGTACCTGTTAATCAATATAAAGTTTGAGGAGAACCTTTTGCCAATCAGTGGATGTCCAACATCGATACTGTCGTGCAAAGTCCAACCTCTTCCGCCGATGCACAGTAGTTATTATAGGTGCTATCACCATCCGTCTGCTGCGGCAACGTTTGCTGAACTGTCGTTCTGGACGCACTTGTGTAGCTCCCTGGTTCATTTGGGCAGGAAGTTGTTCCACTCTAACTCGTCAATTCGCCCGAACGCACCGCCGCAGTCACAGTTTCCCTATTTCATCTATGGATCTGGAGCACCACAATTTTCATGTCGCTTATTTTCTATAGTGCCATTTTGCCATGCGCGGTACACTTTTACCACAGTAGCATGCGAACAGTTCACAAATCACGCAGTTTCTGAAATGCTGCCACCCTTGTACGTTTAATAAATCGCTCAGTTTCTGCATTGCAACAATGGAAATATTTTTCGAAGGACTATAACAGAAAGTATATGCTCATCGAATCTGCTGATAGCACGTCATTTATTGCCTCATTTATTTAGTGCCTTCCGCGATTGGTTATTTAGTACAGGCATCACAAATAAGAGGTGGTCATATTAATGTGACTCGACTGTTTTTCATTTTTTTCGTCCAATTAAATATGTATTGCGTGGAGCAAGGTTTGAAAATGACAAGGGCGTGATTCATACAAAGAGGACAAAGCTATATAAGAGCTGGTGCAGGCAATGTATACATGAATTTGTTTTGCTCTGCTGTAAGGTGGTACAACTTCATGAAAATTACAGCGAAAACTCTCTATAACGAAACTGAAGGGACCGAGCAATTTTATTTTCGTTAAAGAGAGTTTCCTTTATATACAGCTAGGTGAAAAAAACAACAAAAATTTAAAGATAAATTATTTTAATGATTGAAGCAAAATATATATACGTACCAAATTTCTTTTATCTTAAGCACTAATGCAATTACACTGTATTTAATATACAGTACTCTAACATATATGATTTTCACATTATTAAAGCGCCGTTTATGGAACCACGACACAGTGACTTAGTCCAAGTCTTCAAATTTTGGCTTCCTTAATTTCTTAAAAGAACTTGTCTTCATTTCAGCCTGTAGTATCTTCTCCTTGCTCTTCCAGATAATAGCCACAGTAGATGTACTGAATTCTAACCATCGTCCAACATCGCTTTTCTTTTCACCTTCGATAGCACGTATTAAAGCCACTTTCTTTTACTACTCATGTTCACTGATGGAATGTCAACTTACGATATAGGTTAATTGTCTAATACTAAACCAACGTATGTACATTTAATAAAGGTCTTTTCAATAAACGTGGCATCGAACGCCGTTGAAAGATTTTTTTTTTTTTTTTTTTGCTTCGTTATGGAAGCGGCCGTTTCGTTACGGAGTGAATCACTGCAGATTTTAAACTAAATCAATCAAATTAGAATAATGTTTACATTATAGAGATCTATACGTTATAAGGAGTTTTGTTATAGAGAGTTTTCAGTGTATGTATAAAGGAAGCTTCAGTTATATTGTGAGGCATTAGTTACGTTTTTTTAAGAAGTAATTTACAAAGAAAAGAAATATCGTGCACTGATTTCTGAACAACCCGCGTAATAATTTGACATAAAATTTTTTCTTAAATTTTGGAAGGTCGCATTTTTCGCATAAAAACATCACGGAAAAAATACATTTTAAACTTTATCTCGTTGCGAATATTAAAGTATTACGAGGGCTGTTCCGTAAGTTCCGAGAACTGGCTACTCTGCCAGAACGTGGAAGCGATTTGTGATTGTATGAGTGGTTTAAACGGTTCCGAGGAGGCCGGAACACCGTAGAAGACCCCCCGCGAAGTGATCAGACATCCAACGTAGCGACCCAACTGAAGGCTATCCCTAAAAACGACTATGCCAGGAGTTTCGAGGACTTGTACAGGCGTTCCCAGAATGCATTACCATCTGGCCTGTAGCGGGCTTTGCTTATGTGAATGAAGCCAACGCGCGATTTTTATAACTTAATTTCCGTTGTTAATTATTATTTTATTATCATGCGCTAAAGTTCATTTTGTAAATCATGCTTTTCAATTCATAAGAATTAGAGATAGAACGCCACCTTTGTTTGTAATTAACGTAACATTTTTTTTGTCATTTATTTATCTGATTCAAATTTTACTTTTTCAGAGTACGTTACGAAACATGTTAAATTAAACAGATAGACAACGCACATGGAACAGGAATTTAGAGTCTAAACAACAAGAATATTTATTCAGCCAACCGTTTTATCAACATTACTGTCTCAAGATGGCTGTCAGCGGCAGATGTTCAAATGATAGTCAGATATAAAACAATAAAACTTTTCAATAGCCACGTTATTTTTTATTTCTATTTTAATAGTTTATTCCTTAAGATTATTTTGTCACTGAGATGTTCCGTTTGAGTTTTTTTTCTCCTTTCCTGCATTACAGAATAATAACATGCAATTTTATAATAATTGAGTAAAGTCTCTAAAAAAAATAACATTGCAATTGATTTAATAATATTTCTCTAATTTCAAAGCAGTGACACGTTAAGGTTAGAAATGGGCTACTCCATTACCGTCATTAAATTTAATGGGATAAGAACGATTCCATATAAATTATGAACTGAACATAAAGTAAGTGTAAACGTAAACATTTAGGAAAGAAATATTGAAAATTTGACGCTTACTTGTTATCCTCATGACTAATCCAATTGTGGAGAAATTTAGCCCTCGTGTTCCAAACGATTTCCGTTGCAGCAGTTGATAAGCCTTCATTTATCTTTCAAAGATAAAATCCGGTCTTCAGTCAATTCTAATTCATTAACACTTTATAAATTAATGTCTTCCGAGCGACCAGTATAAACTAATTTTAAATAGGAAAAAAAATTATAAACAATTATGTCCCTTGCGTCTTAACACTTCGTTAAATCCGTATAAATTTTATGGTCCATGTAGCTGAATCAATAGGAAGTTGAGGAATTTTTTTTCCTTCTGGAGGCTAAACTGTTAGCGAAGATCAGTACAATATTTTACACTTTATCTTATCAGTGTTGCGTCGAATTATAAAAGATTATATTTTAAAGTTTTCGCTATGTGTAGAATTACGCTGATGAAAATATGAAACGATTCAAGGGAAGGAGAGAAAGAGGGAAAAAAAAAAATAATGCATCTTGTTTTCTTACCGTTCCATGCAAAAAATGCCTGATATTTATTATGAAAAAAAATGAAATTGTATAATAGATGCAATGTTTTGTTTTCCAGCAAAGACGAAGTGACCGAAAGAGGAAAAAACAAAAAAAAAAGACTGCAGCTAAAGGCATAAAAATTTCCTTAACACTTGTATGCAATTTGTTTCAAATGTATCTTTAAAATATTCATTTTAAGGATTATAAGAAACAATAAAATATTCACTTGATGCTGATTATCATTTAATAGACTCAGAAGCTCTGTATAACCTTAGTTTTTGTAACTACACATGGCCTATGAAGTCCATAATCGTATTAAAATAGGAAATGTTTCAGTGTTGGAATCTCTCGCGCTTCTTTCGACTTAGCACTACAGTGTATTCCAACGAGATAGAGATAGATTGTAGGCCACTTTACATATCACTACGCAACTCTTTGGAAGCCATAATTTAAATTAATTTGATTAATATAGTGGGTAAATATTTTGTGACAAAAGTTTCGTTGGTTGTAATTCATTATTTTGTTTCCTTCTGCCAGAAGTTTTAATATTTATTTTAAACATTTTAATAAAATATTTTACGGTGTAAAATTCATTTGATAGAACTATTGTTGCAACCAATTTTCATTGTAACAATGCATTGATTATGATGCTTTGTGAAATTGTATCTCTAGTTGTTGTGTTTGTTGCTGGAAAAAGAAAAAAGAAAAGAATTGAAAGCTGGTTGCCAAGCCAAATAAAAACAGACACAGGAGAGCTGGGGGTTGAGTGAAGACTGTTTCTGGCTCTTTAGGGCAAAATGCTATGGCAATCTTCTTCTGTTAGTTAGTGGTTTGAATAATAATTATGCATTCTACTTGAGAAGGATGAGTTGTAGCTATGAGTATTATGGGCTCCTATTTACTCTGCAATCCATTCAGAGTGGCAACACGAATTTTGTTGTGCCACAATGTGAGTCGAGCTATGCATTAACTTGTGTTGAGATTAGAATAACCCTTAGTTCCGAAGTGACTGACTGGGTGAGTTTTTCATTATTTTTTCCTTGTGCAGCTTTAAGTGAAGAGATTTTTGTCTCATTTCTCTTCAAGCTGATGTCCCGTTAAATGATTCTCTTCTGAATAATAGTAATAAGAAATGGAGCTAATGCTCCAAAATAAGGTAGTTATTAAATGAGAAACGGAAGGGGGAAATTCTGTGATCGGGATTCGAACCAGGGGACTTAGGACTATCCAGCTCGTCGCCTCTATCTTCCGTTTTTCCATGTTAAAACAGTTTAGCCTAAAGCCTATCTACCAAGATTAAACATCAATTTCTCAGCTAGTTCTATGTTTAACTGTTTGAAAATTGTGAGATATATTCGTGAGATCAAGGCATTTTGTTCAACGGTTGGGATTGGCAGACCAGTGTTTTTGAAGTGAAATATGTCATCACAGAAATACAGACAGGTGCTTGACAACCACTTCATTCAAGGGTTCTACCGGTGTGACCTCGAACATCAGTAGATTATGCTAGAAGGTGCACGTTCCCATCGCCAACTAACATTTTTGAACTGTTGCATGAACATTATGGATAGTCACCGCATTGGGCTATCCCAAGCACTACACTTGTGGCGTCGACTGGCCCCTGTATTCACCTGACCTCAAACACTGGTCCACGAATCCCACGCGTTAAACAAAATGTCTTGATGTCACGAACTTATTACACCATTTAAGCTATTGCACTTAGTAGTAGCTGAGAAATTGACGTTTAACTTTGATAGGTAGGTTTTGGGTCATCCTGATTCTTTATCTTATTTTGGAGTGTTAACTCCAATTCTTATTAACGAGTAATACTTTCTTATAAGTTTTCATCAGCTTTCTGATGATTTGGAAAGGAAGAATTCTCGATTGCTAGTCGACTGGCCCTCCATCTTGACTATTTTGTAGTCTCTAGGACACTTGGAGACAGCCTTGTTGTAATGAGCGACGAGCTAGTTAGCAAATTCTTGGTTCGAATCCAGATTGCGGATTTTTTTTCTTCCGTTTTTAATATTAATATCTTTATCCTCTTTTGAGTTTCTTCAGTTAATTTCCTCCTGTGTATGGTAATATACACTCTGATACACCTATTGGCTTGATAAGAGTGGTTGTATCAAGAGGAGTGTACAGAGAGGAACACTTAATTAATGAATGAGGACTAGAAACAGATTTAATAATCTTGACTATGAATAGCACATTAGACTGGAAGACCCTTTATGTGTTTGTTGTAAATTGATTCACGATACAAATTAAATGATTACACTGTTCACGCTTCAATGATGACCTTCAATAATGGATAATAATTGTGGGATGAACTGCGTGACTTTTTTATGCTTTTAATGGTGCACTGTCTGCAGTGAGTGCTTGTGTCTCTTTTGACCTACTGTAGGAATATGGTCATATTTACCTGAGGGTATTTACTAATTAATCTGTATGATGACTGTTGTTATGGTGTGAGTTTATTTGATAGTAACCTCCAGTTGGAGTAAAGTGATATTTAGATTCCCCTCTTCCCTTGCAAAAAAAAGAAATAAAAATCATAATACAAGGTATCAGTTATAGATCGTTAAATTGGGATTCTTAGTATTGGTTCCAGCTATGAAATTAGTAGAGACTTTGCAATACAATACGGGAGAACAGAGTTTTCGACTAGTCTCGCCATTTATTCCCGGCTTTATCAAGAATACACACTATCGACAATCGACAATCGAACAGTGAAGTGTACATTTGTTAGGATGGGACGAAAGCAACGCTTTCACAAAGCTCATCCAACCAGAATAAACTCCAAATGAAATACACTGAGGTAGTCAAGAAGCCTAACCAACCCAAGCGGTCTTCCATATTATACAAAAAAGAAAATAAGATTGACGATTGTCAGAAACAAAAAACAAACGAAATAAAAAAAATACAAGGAGAAATAAGATTATCACATCTTCCAGTAGTTTGGGAAAGAGATGTTGCTAATATCTTCAAAATTGATGTCAAGAACGTGCCTCGGTTTACGATACTTCGTATGCCAGGAGGCACAGTTGTCTTCGAAGAGGGCCCTTCGATGAAATTATTTAAGATTTTTTGTTTATATTTAATTTTAAATACAACATATTAGTGCTCGGGCAAATTTGTCTCGGACGCGGCCAGAGGTTAATCCATCACTGCCCGTGCATAATAATGAATGATAATAATTTAATTCATTTAATAATGAGATCGGCCTCGGTGGCTCAGCGGTTGCGTGATCGCCTCTGATGCCCGAGTACGCGGGTTCGATCCCGGCCGAGGACGACGAGGATTTTTCAGGGGGAAATCCTGAGATCACGCACTTCCTTCGGAAGGGAAGTAAAGCCGTTGGTCCCGTGTAGTCGTTTGCCGGCTGCACGTTAAAGAACCCTTGCGAGGCAGAATTTGCGGCCCCTATAACGCCGTCCTTAAATGACCATAGCAGTTGAAAAGGACGTTAATACCAAACAAACCAAACCATTTAATAATGAGAGAAATTTAAAAAAGTATTAAGTTTTGTTTACTTTTGGGTAGAGAAAATGGAACTATGTGGAGTCCAACTAAGAATTCTAAAATTTGTTCTGGACATTTTGTAAATGGTAAACCTTTTTACTATCAAATATCCAGATTACAAGCCAACAATATTTCCTCTTATGCATTAACAAATAAATCTATTGAGAGGTTTCAAAGCAATAAAAATAATTTCTTCCTTTCCTATTTAATTTTTTTCTAAACAATCGTTCCCAATCAACAATCGATTGAAAATTGCACCGCAATGTCATACCCACTTTCAAAGCAGGTATTCTTTAAAATGTCCAATGTTTACCCACCGTGTAAGATTAATCTTCTTCTTTCTCACAGCCTACATCTCCCGGTGAACGGATAAGATTAATCTTACACCGTATTTTTACCTAACGATGTTACTACTTTCTGACACCAGTTGGCGATATTTCGCATCGATGCGATCCTGGAGGGTTGTATCTTTCCTATAGGGGAAAATATCTTCGCATTGAATGATGGGTACAGCTGCCATTTTTTGAGGGCAAGAGGAAGGCAATCCTATACTGCTACTCATCGAAGTGCGCCGTTTTTGCCCACTTGTTATTGTATAACAATGGTAACGAGTTGTTGCGTGTTTGGATGTATTGTATAACAATGGGATAAGTTCAGAGCCTTGGCAGCCATGGGTCTCGATGCCCTCAAAAGATGGCGGATATTCAGTGTTTATGTTTTGATATTTCTCCCTATAAATGTTGTCCATCCGAATTTTATTCAGATGTCATATGTCTCATTGTTTTCTTTCTCTTGATTTTTGGTTTTACGTTAGATTAATTGTTTAATGTTCTTTGTTAATTAAAACAATAAGCAGTGGTATTGATTGCCATGGGGACGGGCAATAATGATAGTTTTTTTTTTTGTTAACTTCTGGGCCAGGAGAAGGAGCTTTGAGGACGGAGCTCCAAAAGCTCTATATATACAAGTATGGACTCACTATAGACTGCTTATTAAAATTCGAAAATCACTCGTTTTTTATGTAACTTATATATACTTACGATGACCGTTAAATTGCTTAAAAACCAAGTGATTTTCGAGAATTTTAATAAGCAGTTGAGCCTACGAAAAGGCCAAAAATGGCGAAAATGGCTTCAGTTGTCCATACTTGTATATACAGAGCTTTAGGAGCCCCAAGCTGGAGATCACCTCCTGGTGTTTGGCAAACTCTGAGAAGGTTCAATTTCTTAAATGAATTCCTATATGATAGTAAGCCAGTAATTAATTGTAAGCTTTGAATTTTTGCAGAGATTGCAGGACCTTCGAATTTAATCAAGTTTGGAGAGAGTGTTTATGACTGTAACACGATTAGGTGTAACTTTTCCTCATGGATTTTGGAAAGCAAGATGGCAGCCATGAACAGACGTGGTTGGAAACTGAGCCCTTATCGGGAGGATTTTCAAGGTAACGAATTGCATAATTTTTAAATTGGAGAACCCTAACTGGAGCAGATTTTAAGAATTAAAGATTGCAATTTGGGATTATTTAACACAAGGGACCGGCGTAGTCACATGTTGACGGAAAAAAACCCCTCATATCAGAAGTCTTCTTCAGTCATTTTGAGGAGAAATCTTAAATTCCATGCATAAGGCCCCCTGAACTATAGGACTCGCTGCTAAAAGCATAGTAGTTATTTCTAAGAAAAAGGGGAATTTCCCGAATTGAAATACCTTAGAGGAGGTATCTTAATTGATTTGGGAACTGTAGGGGCTGGAACAACGCCACCTAAAAAACAAAGCCTGGTCACTGTGTCAGCCCTGGTTTGATGACGCAGTCCACAGGCAGTGAGAAGGCTTTGTTTATTAGGTGGCGTTGGCTGGAATCACTGCTAATTGTTTGTCATTGTTTGTATATTGTTAGGTACTCAGAACCAATGACTTAAATTAAAGATAGACTCTGAATCCTATTGTTGTAACTTGAAGCAAATTGGGAAGCTCCATGCCCAGAACTGTCATGGCCGAAAGTGAGTGAAGATGATGCAGAACACATGGCTAAACAGAAGAGTAGCTGATTAATAATTCTTTCATACGCCGATCACGGAGTGATAAGTTTATCTTTTCGTTTACTTTGTATTTGAAGTATTTTATTATATTTTATAAACAATTTTTCGATCATGGTTTCAATTTCGTTTTGATTGTCTTTCAGTTAGGCATTTTCATTTTAGTTACGTATTTTTGATTTATTTTTGAGGAAAATGATTCCTGATCCTTTTGTTTTGTTTGTTTGTACAGTTGTACGCAGTTTAACTTTGAAGAATGGTTTTGAATTAATTATTCCTCAGGCCCAAAATCTTCAAAAACAAAGCAGCCAGACAGCTAATTACTCCACGGCTTACTCCTGCCCAGAACTAACATGGCTCAATTTGCTTCACTTTTTGCCGCTGTTAACAATAGAATTCGGAGTCTATCTTTAATATACGTCATTGCTCAGAACCTAAGAATTTGTAGCAGTTTAGCAGTGGTTATAGCATTGTAATACTGAATTAGCATTTAAGAGTATAGCCCATTTGAACTTACTTACAAAAAGACCAGGAATAGTGTCAAATTTAAAAGATTATCCCTTGTATAAGTCATATGGTTAAATATATATGGTTAAAACATAAGAATTTGCCTCAGAGTGTTGATTTAAGATCAAATAAGAATAAGTTCTTATGTTTTATAAGCGCAAAGATTTTCTTGTCAATCAAACACTGCAACCTAGTTATTTATGATTTATATTAAACTGTTAATTGAATATAGAAGTTGTGATTCATGTTTACCTTCTGGTTTATTTGCCTCCTATTGACGAAAATAGTCCATGTCTATTCATTGAAAAGAATTTATGTGGATTTAAATAATCTTCAGTACATTGAAAAAAAATACAAGTCTTTAAATTTGAGATTTTTTTTCCGATGAAAAATGACCAAAAGAAGGGAAGGTCGGCTTAAAATCGACGTCGGCATCTATTTGGATAGATACGGTAATAAAAACATTTGGAAAACGCTCACAATTTTCCAGAACCACCCGGTCAAATGCATTCCTATAATTAAATCAGTTCTCAATCACATCATAAATGCCACTGGCTGATGCTAGCTCCGAATGGCTCAACCACTACCCAGCAACATTCAGAAACAGGTAACTCATTATCAGCTTGTGAGCAACCATTTATGCTATAAGATCTTGAAAATGCCATATCTGTAAAAAATAGTGCTCCTGGTCCTGATAGTCTAAAATAGAATATTTTTCTTCAACTCAGTGCCTTTCGAAAAGATATCCTGCTAGAACAAATCAATAAATCCTGGATCATAGGAATAATTCCTCCTAAGTGGAAAAGATTATATACTCTTCCAATTTGAAGGCTAATTGAGGCCATCTAATTAGATACCAATTGTCTTGTCATTAGTAAAAATCATAGAGAATGATAAATAGGGTCCGGATTTTAGGTGCACCCACCTTTTAGTGTACCTGATGTATGTTCTTTAATAACGATTTTATAATTTCGATCTTTCGGTATTGTGAAAGTTTTTCCACCTTCTTTTCAACTTTTTTTGAGAACTTTTTCCACTTTTCCACACACCTTTTTTTAAGTAATTGTTTGCACCTAAAATCCGGACCTAATGATAAACAATAAGCTTCTGCATTTTTTCGAAATAAATTGATTTTTCCCTCATGTCGTCAGTTTTCGCAAAGGTCGTAGCCACACGTTCTCTGTCGTAAAGGTAATAGATGACATCCTAGCTGCATGGGAACAAGATGAATTTATGAGAGTGCTATTATTAGACAGCTCAAAAGCCGTTGACTCTTGTTTGACACGACTTGCTCATAGAAAACAATGAGAGAAAATAATTTTCCCATGGGAATCATTTCATGGATTTCAGCCCTCCTAAAAAATAGGACCATTTGTATGAATTAACTAGGAGGAACAGTTTGAACTAAACAACCGAAAGGTTTACTTCAAGGATCTCCGCTCAGCCCTACGCTTTTTAATATTTTTATAACAGATTTATTTAACAATTTTCCATCTCAAATAAAGAAAAATGTGCTTGCAATCTGGTTCTCAAGTTCTTCAGTAGCTAGAATTTCAGCCAATCTTCAAAAAAGTCTGCTATCTCCTAGCGTTCTGGGGTAAGAAGAAGAATATCAAGTTTACAGCAATGACATTATTCTTCAGTAATGATCTTTACAAATAAAGACCCAACTCCTTTTTATCTGTATTTTTGAACGAGAGCAAGCTTAATCTCACAAGATCTGAAACATTTCTAGGTATTATTCTAGATGACCTTCTAAATTGGCGCCAGCAAATTACTCGTCTGAAAGAGCAACAGAGAAAAGGATTAGCACGTGGGTAAGAATTCCTGAAGTGGGCCCCTCAAAAACAAACATGTCGTGAAATTTAAATCGTTTATTATCATTAGGTAGTACCTAATGGAGTATTAAAATTCCCAAAATATTTTTGAAAAAATTCATTTGTTAAGTTATAAACAAATACATTTTTTTGTACAAATTTTTTCAAATCTTTGAAATTTTTAAGATAACAAGTAAAACGTCTATATTTCATAACAAAACAACAGGTGCTTTACAGGGAAGCTCTCTATTGCTGTCAATATTGATTGATGGAAAGTTACTTGCTTAGCAGCCCAGTGATACGATTGAATAGCTTGATAAAAATTGCTAGTATTCGCGTAAAAACAGATCACCAAAATGTTTTTTCAAATTCTAAATCGTTAATAAATACAGATTAAATGTGTTTTTTCCAAATTTTTAAAATCGATTGAGAACATTAAAAAAAAAATTTGTTTTATTAAAAATTTATTTTTACACAAATTTTTTTCTCATTTTTTGTTTTTTTCTGAAATATATTCGTTTTACTTGTTATCTTTAAAATTTCAAAGCGATTTAAAAAATTAGCTTGAGATATGACTTTTTAAACAAAAGTACCAAAAAATATATTAGTTTATAACTTTTTAACAAATGGAAATTTTTCAAAAATATTTTAGGAATTTTAATACTCATTAGGTACTAACAAATTATAGTAAAAGTTTTAAGTTTCACGACATGTTTGTTTTTGAGGGGCCACTTCAGGAATTCTTACCCACGTATTAACTTAATAATCACTATTACTCTCCTGAAATCACTTATTCAAAGTCCTGATTGTTTAGCTGCAGTCCTCCTAAAGTTTGATGAACTCAGATGATAATAATAATTATAAACTGGAGATTGTCTCCAAACACAAATAATAATGTTTCGATTGAAAAATGGAAGAAAAAATTCTGCGACCCGGATTCGAACCAGGAACCTCGACTATCATGGTCGACGCCTCTACCAAT
>JAHWFO010022643.1:1298756-1330090 GCA_023313115.1 Rhysida immarginata
ATTTCCACGCAAAAATGAGAAAATGGATTTTCTTGAATTACAGCGCCATCTACCAAAAATAAAAAAAATGTTTCAGACAAAATGTACGTAGTTTTTTATGTAGGACCTGAATCTGCAATAAAAAATAGGGGTTCCCATTTGAAATTTTAAAGTTGCCCCCCGCCCCACCCCCAGGGGCCGGGGGGGGTGGGCTAATTTTAGCACCAGCAGATGCCCCCTCGAAAATAATCAACTTTGGATTCTACGCATTTTTTCGTGTGAAGCTTATTTTTCGAGTTATTCTGCTTTGTCAACTTAAAATTTACACCCTGTATAATAGCGTAGGCAACTCGCAACACTATTAACAGTTTCGGTAGATAGATATCATGAAAGTCTCTTTCGGTGACATAATTCGGTGTGACGTAATTCGGTGAGTTGAGCTGAGGTAAAGGCGGACAGGTCCCTTGGCGTCTCCAGTTAGCAAGCCTTTTGACTTGGCAAGACGAGCAAGGGCGGAATCCTTGATGTCGTTAGATCCAAGTCTCGCTGTGACGGAAGAGCGCTGACCTTGTAGAGTAGAAGCGCAAACGAAGAATATGATCTCTGATGCACACTGGAATCTGTGGAGGATTTGTCGGATGACTCGTTGAAGATCTCACTCCAATAAAATTGTAGAGGCTTATACCTCGTCCAACAAGAGAAAAACAGGGCGTGTTTCCGGTCTGATATCGACTACTCACTCATCCGCAATGCTTTGTGGGATCTCTCCTTCAGCGGCTACACAAGTCAATTTGTAATGGCGTCGCCGTGCAACAGCTCTTCAGCCAAACAAGGAAAAACTATTCACAGCCAGGCTAGGGAGATTGTGTGGAACGTATTTTGCTACTTAAAAGGAAAACAGTGTTTTAAAAGCTCATCTGCCTTGATAGAAGAAACTTCCAAGGCAACGCAAGTTTCTTTTTCTTGCGTTCGAACAATTGTTCAAGAAGGAAACGAAGCGTCTTCATGCGAAGCTACCACCCCCTCTCCTCACTTTTCGACTCCTGGAAAGAAAAGGCCCAGGGAATCTCGAACAACGAATCTGGATGACTTTGACCTCTCGATTGCACGAGCATGTGTATCCGAAATACACTCAGAAGGTAATTATCCTACTCTGAAAAATGTGTACCAGATATTTAGAGAAAAAACTGACTACGTCGGATCGAGAACTTCCTTCGCCACCATTATGCATGATAAATTGCATATGAAGTATGGCAAAATCAACCATCGAGCGGACAGATGTTATCGCACAACGACGTCGTTTTTTAAGGCAAGTACAAATGCTACGCAGGGACCCCACACATACTTTCATACATCTGGATGAAACGTGGGCTAATGCACACCATGGCCGTGAAAGACAGTGGCATCACGACGGGAAAAGCTGTGCTCAACCAGGGAGCTCGGAACCCTACCGCGGGCGTTTCATTCATACGGGTAAAGGCTCCCGTCTCATTCTTTTGCATGCTGGAAGCTATAAAGGGTTTGTGAACGACTGCTGTTTATTATTTCGGTCAAAAAATAAATCCGCAGATTACCATGACGAAATGAATGGGGATTGTTTTCATGAATGGTTTAGAACAAAACTGCTGCCAAATATTCCGAAAAATTCAGTAATCGTCATGGATAATGCCCCATATCACTCGGTGGAGAAGGCCAAAGCGCCGTGCAGCAATACAAGGAAATCGGATATGATAGAGTGGTTGGCCCTACGAGGAATACCTATCGAAGCAAAAATGTCAAAAGGTGAGCTGTACGATGTTATCAAACAACACAAAACAGCAAAGCGCTATGTTATAGATGAACTGGCTAGCGATGCCGGCCATTTAGTGATAAGACTACCTCCTTATCACTGTGATCTCAATCCCATTGAACTTATTTGGGCACAGGTAAAAGAATATATACGGAAGAAGAATACAACTTTCAAGATTGCTGATGTTGAAAACTAACGAGAACGGCAATTGATAATGTAACTCCTGAAAATTGGAGAAAAGCGATAGAACACGTTTTGCGTGTGGAAGAACGATATTGGGAAACGGACTGTTTGATTGAAGATCAAGTGGAGCCTTTAATAATTCATGTTGATGGAGAAGACAGCAACAGTGAAGAAGAAGAAGAGTGGAATGACATTAACGTTCTACCACAATCTCCTTAGCCTGAATTTGGATATAATTCAAAAAGTCTTTTTCAAGACTATACATTCTCATGGCCAGCAAATAAACGAAAGAGATATCGTTAACTGTAATGGAAAACGTATCATAAAACTGGATTTTATTAAAAAAATAAAAAATAAGATAGCATCTTTAATAAAACCTTATAATTCTTTAAAAAAAAAAACAAAAAACATGTCATTAGAATGTATAAATATTTTAAAAAAATGATGGTTAAACAGACTGCACGTTATTACCTTAAAATAAGTAAACGATATATAGAAAATTGAGTTAAAAGACAATTTTATGAAGTGTACAATTATTTTAATTATAATTAAAGCAAAGCAACTGAATAATATTAAAGCTTCTGCTGTAATAATATAAAGCGCTTCTTCAATGAGACATGAGACAGAAGTGAGTAAGCGCATGAGTCCCCCTTTCTCTGATTGGCTAATCTGAAACTTCCTGTGACACACCCTGTTTTTCTCTTGTTGGACGAGGTATAACTGTAGATGAGCATGACGATACTGATGCTCTGATGCAAAGAACACACACGATGATTCGTTGACACTGACGCAACTGAAGCACATGGGATTCAGATATAACAGAAACGCACTTTTCGATCATTCTACTTGTAGTACTCTCGTTGACGAATGCGGAGATGCACTTAGAAAACCATAGACACACATATGAAGAATTCTAACTTAAGCATCGACTTATCATACCCGTTATTACACGTGAGATACACATCACTGTGAACCTCGTAGAATGAACGAACACAATTTTAAGACACAATAATACACAAAAACGGCCGCTCTGACGTTTGCTAACGATTTGCCGTTTTATCCCGTAGCACTTAATTTTTAGCAGGAATTTTACTATTCACATTCACTTTCATGAATTTAAATATGAACACCCATTTACGAACGTGGTCACTCACTTCGTAATTGCACACACAAAAATTCCACGGAGCTTAACTAGCAGAGATGAATGAATTACGATGCGACGGTTCGTTGTCGTAATACTCCGTAACTCTGTCTCGAACAGCATCCGCTGCTTACATATACAAATATCGAACGGTGTCCGTTGGTACACACATAAAGCCTCCTATTCCAGTCATAAAGTATCCTTGTAAAGAATACGGGAAGACTCCAATTGCACTTTCTCCCCTCTGCCAATTAACGGCGTCATGCGTGAATAAAAGCTTATTCAGCTCGTTTTCCAAGGAGGTTTTGAATACAATTACGGATAGCCGTTCGGAAGCAACAGAAGCATTTACTTCCTTCAAAAAATATGCAAAGGTTGGCCTACCGTAATTGCAAATAAGTCCCCGACGAAACGTAATGAATCGGCGTGCGCTGGACTCCTTCCATTCGTCTCTGCCTCATCGTTGCAGGTGACAGGTAGTTCAGCCGCCTGTTCTCCGCTATCGTCTGGAGACCGCTTCTGGTTAAATTCCTTGAGAAGAATTTCTATGGCTCGTACGAGTCTGCTACTCCATTCCTCATCCACCGCCTTTCGTCCGAGAGCTGCCTGGCGTTGTCGGAGATGCTGCAGTGTAGCTCGGTCGCGTACCTCGCCGACCTTTGTCTCCGTTTCCCCGTCGACTCCGCTGTCGCAATGGTAATTGCCTGACTCCGCTGAGAAACGCTTCTTTGCGGCGTTTACGTTCTCAAACGCTCGGATAGGGTGGTTAGCGCACCGGCCTTTATTCTTTGACATGAATTCGACTCGGTCGCGTCGTACGTCCTTACTTCTCCGTCGCCATATTCCTTCTCCTCGATCCTTTCTCGTATCGTCACGAGAACTTTTTGGGATGACGTAATCTAACGTGTCCCCGGCGTCATCCACGTCACTAACGCTTTCTCTTGCTCTCTTCGCTCGCTGCGAAAATACACGTGACAATTATAACCTTTTTTGCCTAATGATTCACCAAAGAAAATTAAACCCACTGCAAATGCACGACAATAGAGATTTAATTACTAATTTTTTTTCTGGCCAATTAAAGACTACAACACTGACATCTCAATTTCAATTTTAATTTTAAGTTGTATTTTCATAAATATTAATTGATTGAATTGCTGTACCATCCTCTGGTAGCTGATCGGTTCCCGAATGGTTAACTGCTAACACGGTTTCCTCCATGCCAACGATCAATGGTGAATTGTCCGAGGAATTGCCTAGATCTTCTATATCTTAAACAAAGCATTTAAAAAACATTTACAAAGTGATAAACATTTAGTCTACTATCCATTAAACTTTACCATCAAACATTAAGACGTCTGAATCTACATTATCCTTTGGCAACCCTTCTGCACACGGGGATGAAGATGTATCCTCTGCTTGCTGAGATTTATCTCCATTTGGTACCGTTACTAAATTTAAAAAATACCAGATGGCTAAGTAAATGAGCATAATATTCAAGCATTAATTTCATAATTGGTTACTTGTTAGTTTTGTTTGCGTCATTTTGCCTTTTCTTATTCCCATACATCGTCCAATCAAGTGCTTGGTGAAATTTGAAATAACATTGTTTTTTGATGTTGTAAGCATATAATGTTTCTGACATAGCAAATAGCTCACAGATGCTGCTGTTGGAGTTGCACTAACTAAATAGTGTTCACCTTCTACCAAATCCCGGAGCTCGTTGTTTTGTTTTTTGCACCACCGAAGTATGTTGTCCTTAACTTTGTTAGTTACTTTAGGAACATCATATTTATGTTTTGAGGAGTTGGTTTTCACAGGATTAGGCTTGTCCGAGGTTTTGTCGGAATGTCCACCTGCCACATGGTCATATTTGTCACTGTCAGTTGACATAAAACTCGGCATTGATCTTGCACTACTTGGTCGATTCACATTGCAATTGCAATTAGGACAGTGACGTAGGCTTACTGTTTTTCTCGCAGTTTCTTTAACTCGTTTCAGTACTGCTTCCGTTTGAGTTCTTGAACCCAAGAAAAATTTGAATTTTTCTGGATGGTCTTTAAATAAACCATACGCTAATTGGGCTTGATCAGGAGCAATTTGCTTCAGTAATTCACCGTTACATCTAAGTTCCTTCTCAATTGTTGACACGTCTTTAACATTGAGTAGTGCACTTTCAGAAGCACAACCAATTAGTACTAAACCTGTTAATACATCTTGTGGTAATGAATTTATTTCGTGTTGAATACTGGAGCCAGAAACGTCAACAGCTGCTGTTTTTTCAAATGATGCCTCGAATGACGCCATCGCGAAGAATACAGTACAAACTGCGGGACAAACCGAAGAGAATATAATTAGTGGTTAGAAAAAAATCGACATGACAAGTTATATCTCAAATTCAATCTCAAAAAAATACATCCCAAATTTTAGTATCATCTCAAATTTACTAAAATTTGAGATGAACAGATCATGTCGGATATCAAAAAAAATGATTTTGAGGACAACAGATGCCTATAAACCAAACAAGAATAAAAAACCAGCAACACATTACCATGTAATTAAACCGAATTTGTTCCCCGATTTGTTGCCACATTAGTATTGAATTTGCAAGGAGGAGCTAGCGGAGCAATTTTCTTACAATTTGTTGATTGGTTGACAGGCTCAAGGTTTTTATTAACATTTTCATTATACAATTTTCTTACCTCGCCAGTTCGACGTTGGTCTCGTTGGTTTACAACTTCGTTTACAAACCGAGTCCGAGTTTGGAGTTTACAACTTTTCTTTGTTTGTTTGTTCTCAGGATCTTTGACCACCCAGGGGGTCTAGGCTGAGCTCATCGACAAGCAGTCGACTGTCGACTAGTGTCGATGGTCACGTGGTTAATGACGCATGTAAAACGTGGGTTTAGCAAAAACCCAGTGAAAAAATCTCATGCCCTACCCCTTTATCGAGTGGGTAAAGTGAAAGGTATGGCTAGCCTATGTGGACAAAACCATACTTATTAGAAAACAGTAGGGCCTACATTTGGAAAATTAATGTTTATGAATGAGTCATTACCCTGAAAAGCTAATAAACTCGACCGGGCTTTTCCCCCCAGGATAGACATTATGAAATTTGAAAACTGTACATGGGAAATGGGAAATTTAAAAAATGTAAACTGTAACTGTTTTTGTCTACTTTAGCTAGCCATACTTTTCACTTTACCCACTCGATAAAGGGCAGGGGATGAGATCTTTTCACCGGGTTTTTTGCTAAACCCACATTTTACATGATGCTCTACAACTTTCTAAATAACACGTGGGGTCTAACCCCTACCCCTACAAAATTAAAATTTTCAAAATTTACCCCTTCACCCCCAGGGACGCGAAATGTTTTTATTCTGAATTAGGGGACATTAAAGCCAAATAATCAATATTCTTTTCCTCCCAGTCTGTTCCACTTGAGTCGTTATTTGGACCTAAAGACGGGACACCAATTATGAAACATCCTGTATATAGATAGAAAGACTAGCAGAGGTACCCGGCGTTGCCCGGGATAATTACACTTGTAAGTAAACAGAACAATCTCAAAAAATTAAATTATAACTTTCAGTTGGTTAAATAATAACTTAATCAATGCAGCACAGAGCAAAGGGACTAACTATTCTACGAAAAATACGAAAAACAGGAATTCTAGGAGATATACCGGGACTTTATCTAAAATCTTCTTGACTTGCCTGACCACTGTGGAACATCACCAGATACTTTAGATTCAAGTTTTTCTGGCCCTTGAAGCTCTTATACCCTCTTGCTCTATTCGAAACTCCCGTTGTTCAAATGTTTCAAATGCCCGTATAAATTTTTCTGTTTTAGTTGAAGAGTTTCTCTGACCAATACTCGCTCTTTCTCTTTCCATTCCAGGCAAATAAATTTTTGCCATTTTTCTGGACGTTTGATAGGGATCTCAAGGGAGACATGCTTGACTCCTTTGCCTCATCAATAGACGCTGCCTTATTAATGTTCTGTCACTACATCATCATTTTGCAATATCTTAAAAATAACACATGAAAACGCTTAGAATTAATACAGTATAAATTTTTAATGAAAATTCGAAAAAAACTTTATTTTAAAGGCTCACAATGCCACTGCTAGTCTAAATAATTTCTTACTCACGTAATCTTACTTTAGATGTACACTTAATATTGTTGCAATTTCCACTCTTCTCTCGATGTCTTGAAGCAAAACTTGGCCATTCATCACTTTGTGTAGTCTAGCGGTCGCCGATTCTTCTATTTACTTGCTCCCCATTTGCACAATATAGCACAGAGCTAAAGGAGTGCTTCCTCTGTCGTCTTTCTACTCTTTCTCAATAGTCTACTAACTCTCCATTATTTCCAGTTACTGATCATTTTTAAAGATTTTTAAGAAATTAAGTTCTAAGAACTCTTCTAAGAAAAGCCTGAATAACAGGAATTCTATGCATTGTTACAAATTGAAACTTATCCATATTGCACAAATCTTTCCTTGCATCACTGGTCATGAGATATATATTGTTGGTCCGTGCAGAGTGTGTGTGAATTGCGTGTTGATACCAATGTTGATAAGTATTGTGGCACAAACTTTGCTTTGCATTGTTGATCATGAGATATTTCTCATGAATATGCCTTGCTATAACCATGAATATCGATTTTTTATCAATAATTATTACTTTTTTGAAATCTATAGTAGACAAGTGACCTTCCTCATGGTTTGAAGATCTAGTATGCAAAATTTCATCAAGATCGGAATAAAACTGTAGATTTGGATAAAAAAACAAACCCACAAGCCCACAAACATCCTTCTTTGTATATATAGAAGACTAGCAGCAGTACCCGGCGTTGCCCGGGATAATTACACTTGGAGGTTAAGAGAACAATCTCAAAATATTAAATTATTACTCCCAATTGGTTAAATAAAAACTCAATCAATACAAGACAGAGCAAAGGGTCTATCCATTCTACGAAAAATACGAAAAACAGGAAGTCTAGGTGATATACCGGGACTTTATCTAAACTCTTCTTGACTTGGCTCACCTCTGCAGAGCATCATCAGATATTTTAGACTCAAGATCTTCTTGTCCTTGACGTAAAAGCTCTTTTATCCTCTTGCTCTATTCGAAACTCCCGTTTTTCAGATGTTTCAAATGCCCTTATAGCTTTTTCTCTGACCAATACTCGTTCTTTCAGTTTCCTTCCCAAGCGCACAAATTTTTGCCAGTCGTCTGGACGTTTGATAGGGAGCTCAAGGGAGACATGCGTGACTCCTTTGCCTCATCAATAGACACTGCCTTATTAATGTTCTGTCACTGCATCATCACTTTATGCTCATTATCAATACAGTAAAAATTTTTAAAGGCTCACAATGGATGGACCTCTTCAAAGATGCCACTGCTAGTCAAAATAATTTTTTACTTACGTAATCTTACTTTAAATGTACACTTGGTGCTCTTGCAATTCCCTTTCTTCTCTCGATGTCCTGAAGCAAAACTTGGCCATTCATCACTGTGTAGTCTAGCGGTCGCCGATTCTTCTAATTAACATTTGCTCAATACAGCATGAAGCTAAAGGATTGCTTCCTCTGTCGTCTTTCCACTCTTTCTCAATAGTTTCCACTCTCCATTATCTCCAGTAACTGATCATTTTTAAAGATTTTCAAGAAATTGTTAATTACTAAGAACTCTTTTCTAAGAAAAGCCTGAATAACAAAAATTCTATGCATTGTTACAAATTGAACCTTATCTATATTGCACAAACCTCGTATATTATTGATCCCTTCATTGTGTTGGTGCATTTTGTGTTTATACCATTCTTGATACCTATTGTTGCACAAACATTTCCTTGCATTGTTGGTCATGAGATATATATTGTTGGTCCGTGCTTAGTGTTTGTGAATTGCGTGCTGATACCATTAAGTATTGTTGCACAAAGTTTGCCCTCTATTGTTGGTCATGAGATATTTCTCATTAATATGCCTTGCCATAACCATGAATATAGATTTTTTTATGAGTAATTATTATTTTTTCGAAATCTGAGGTAGACAGTGACCTTCCTCATGCTTTGAAGATCAAGTATGCAAAATTTCATCAAGATCGGAATAAAACTGTAGATTTGTATAAAAAACAAACCCACAAACAAACTCACAAACATCCTTTATATCTGTAGAAGATAAGACTGCTTTTACTGACTTGAAACTGCAGAAGGAATCTTGAACCAACTATATGCGACATCACAATTCACTGTATGTCCCAAGGACTTATTGTGAGTTGAAGATGTTTGTGACCACGAAATAGATTTCCGATCTGTTGCTGCCTGTCAGTCCAAAGGACGCGGTCGAGGAGGATTCATAAGGTGCATGTGCAAGACCAAGTGCCAAAACATTGAAGTCCTTTTGTGTGAAAAAGAAAACTAAGTGTAATTCAAAATACCATTCTAGCCTTCCTTGTTGCAACAAGTAACTAAACACCACTTCTACTTTCGTGTTTAACTGGTAAGAACGTTCTTTACTTAATGTCGCACTTCGTTCCAATAAAGGCATGTTTTGATATTTTGCCTATAGTGTACTTGTCATTCTAAATAATACCTAGGTAACGTAAAAAATGCAACATAATTAAAAAAAAAAAACACGACATTTTATACTTTGCCCAAAAAAGTCAGGCATTCTAAAAATTACATAGGCATTCTATACAATTCCTGCATTTCATACTGCTTTTCATATATATATTGCTTGATCCGTCCGTCATGAAGCGACAATGGATGGGCAACAATATGCCTTAATAACCAACAATGTATATCTCATGCAAGGCAAAATTTCTGCAACAATAGGCCTTAATAAAAAAATTACTTGCGTTAAATCACGGTCTATAGATATTCATGGTCATCGAGCTTAGGCAACACCTCCTAAAGAGAAAGCCTCTGCACGGAAACGTCATACATTTTTACATCATCATAGTAGTGCATTGTTATTCGTATTTCTACCAATGATAAGCCCTGAATTTGCACTACTATGATGATGTAACAATGTATGACGGTTTCCGTGCAGAGGCTTTCTTTTTAGGTGTTGGCTTAGGCCATTTTCCATTGTTTCGAGAAGCTAAGGAAAACAGATCGCGCCAGGTGCTGCATAGATCGCACTATTCCCGACGCAACCTGCGATAGAGAGTTTCATTGACACTGAATACGAAAGTAAAGTTTCTGTCTGCCGATAGGGTGGCGCTGCAGGCGCAGTTGGGCAGATTGTAGATGCAGCGCCACTTTTCAATAGAGTTCCTGCTCTACCGGGAGCTAGAAACTTTAGCTTCATTTTAACAATGGAGCTCGATGACCATGAATATCTATAGACCGTGGTTAAATTGAAATCAAATTTACAGATCGACTGTTGTTACCTGTCGCAGGACGGGCTTTAATGCTAACAAAAGCAAATGACGCGACAAAAGAAACCAATTAAAAATCTTTCTTTTTAACAATATAACGCCAATTATCTATTTCAATTCTATGTGTGGGAGATTCGAAAAATAGCTCGATAAAAGTTTGATGCGTGTAATAACAATTAATTAACAGTGTGATTAACCATTCCTAATGAAAAGGGTCATAGCGCCGACGAAGCGAAATTTTCAGACAATCTCGGAAGTCGAAGAAGCCTATGCGAATCCAACCAACACCACCTAAAGATAAGGCCTGAGCGCGAAAACGTCATACGTTGTTACATCATCATGCGAAGACATAAGTTAGGGCTTATTATTGATAGAAATGCGATTAAACATAACCTCGTATGATGATGTAACAATGTATGACGTTTTCGCGCTCAGGCCTTATCTTTAGGAGGCGTTGATCCAACGGAGTATGGAAGTCGACAGCATCGATTGCTATGCTATGTTCATGATCCAAAATCATTTGAAGATCTTCGAAGAGTTGTGGGTCTATTGCAAGATACTTTCCAGAAGGCTTCAAAAGCTCTAAGGCTGCTAAAGGACGATGAAGCATTTGCTTTCCAGATTTGATAACTCAGACATCTATTTGCAGTCATTCTGGCATACTGTAAGTCCCCAGGAATCTAAGCGAACGTGGAATAGTTGTGCAGACGTGTTGTCAGAAGACCATCAGCATCAATTCAACTCAGAAGCAACCAATCTTCGAGTGCTGTATCTCACATTAACAGATTTGGACCAATATCTGATGAATAATGAACGCCGATTCGAGAATTATCCAGGTATGCCTCAATTGCATCAGTTCGCTGATCAAGAAGTTGAAGCGTTCCAGGATTCAAATCCACTGGTGTCGCTGGAGACTGCATACCTTCGGGCAAGATTCCAAGAGTTGGTGGATAAAATATCGCTCTTAAATAAAAAACAGCTGATTGTGTACAATCACATTAAATGCGATATGCAATGAGACGCCAGAATGGCAGACTCTGTTGTTGGACAGTCCTGGCGAAACCGATAAATCATTTTGCTGGAAAAAGTGCCGGCGACCGTTCGATTGGAAGGCAAAAATGCCCTGGCAACGGCAACGAGTGGAATTGCAGCACTTTGGTCGGGCGAACGGCACATTCAGAGTTACACCTGGATGTAAATGTAACTTCAACCTGTAATATCCCCATTCAATCGCAACATGCTGAATTGCTATGCAAAGGCAGATTCTGGATATGCGAGTTACTATCTTTCCCTATCATCTATGGGTGTTTTAATGTTGCTTATTCTCCGGCTCGGTTGCGTCGGGCACAACACCATTGTAATAAAAAAATTACTTACATTTTTGCAATATACTTTAACGCGGCACTGGCGATTTTTGTCGCACCGGCTCTTTAACAAAGAGGGGGACCTGGTTAACAAAAGGGTTTAACAAAAGAATTGTTGGCCAGGTGGCCGGGGAGGCAGGTTGCCCATCACGTCGCTCTTCATCTATGGCGAGTGGAAATTACTGGTGTGAATTTGAATGCTGTCAATGTATGCTTAGTATAACGGAATTTTTGATATAATTATGTACTTCAAAGATAATATTGGCGGATTTGTTAATTTCAACTAAGATGAGAAATCTTTGCTTAAGGCCTAAGCACATGATTGCCTATTGCGAGTGCTGAAGGTTATTGGTTATAAGTGCGCATAGTCCCGTTGATTATTCCTTCAGAATCACTGGATATTTATTCTGTGTATGCTTTGAACTGAAGTAAGGAAGAAATTATTTTTATTTATTACTAAAGAAGAAACCATGATGGGAGAAAGAGAGAGGAAAGGAAGTCATGGCACGCTGGACGAGTTCATTAAACAAAAGTGGGGAGGAAGCTTTTAAAAGCTCGAATTTGACGGCGAGAACGCCAGAAAAGGGACCGAGAGAGAAAAGAAATAGAACGGAAGAAGAGGCAGACGGAGAAGAGAATAATATAGAAAAAAAATGGAGGAAATCTTGGAAATTGTGCGGTCCAATAGAAGAGAAAATGAATTGATCAGAGAAGAAATACAGGAATTGAAGGAGATAAGACTTGATAAAATAGAAAATAAAAAAGAGAGAGAAGAGGTAATGGAAGAATTGAATAAGATGTAATCGAAAATGAAGGAATATGAGAGGCAGATAGAAGATTTGGAAAATATTAGCCTTTGTGGCGATTAAAGGCTTAGAAGAGGAAGAGAGAGAAACAGGGGAGAAGTTAGAAGAGAAGGTAAATGGAATGATGGAAAAATACTTTGGATGGAAATTAATGTCAATTGAGAATATATATAGAGTAGGAAAAGAAAAAAGATATGGAACAAGACCAATTGTGATGAAATTAAGAAATAGAAAAGAAAAAGAAACACTTTTTATGGAGAAGAAGAATTTAAAGGGAACTAGGATTTATATTGATGAAGATAGTGCTGTACAAACTAGCACCAGGAAAGAACAAATGTTAAAAATAATTAGAGAAAAGAGAAAGGAAGGTAAAAAAGCATATATGAAGTATAAGAGGATGGTTATAGAGGGAAGACAGTATGAGTGGAATGATGAAGAAGGAATAAGAGAAATTGGAACAAAAAACGGGAAAGCGATGAATGGAATAGAAATGGACGAATGGCAGTAGAACTTTTGGTGGAGGTGGATAGAGTGGATAGAGAAGAGAACGAGAAAAGGGAAAAAGATGAAAATAGAAAAATGGGACAAGTGTGGCAAATAATTTCATGGAACATTGCAGGTATAATAAATAAGGATAAAGAATAAGAATAAGGAAATATATATATATAGTTTTGAAGTGATAATTTTACAGGAAACTTGGATAACTGAAAAAATGTAGAAAGTAAGGAAGGATAAGTTAAGTGGTGATTTTGAATGGTATGTTAGTTATGCAGTAAAGGAAAAGAAAAAAGGAAGAGCAAAGGGTGGACTGTTAATAGGAATAAGAAAGGAAAGTGTACAAGAATTAAGATATGAAAAGAAAGATAGAGGTATGATGGTGAAATTAAAGAGATGAAAACTGGTTCAATATATATGGTGTCTACACTACTGTTTATAAAAATCGCAACACGCTGATGGAATGGTCTAATCCATATGCAATTTGCAATATTTGCATACAATGGGTCAGAGTATAAATGATTAGATTTTCAGAGTAATTACTTGAAAGAACACCGTGCCTCGACGATGACGAAGGGTACCATATCAACAGCTGACAGACTTTGAAAGAGGACGCATAATTGGTCTGCGTGAAGCGGGATGGTCGTATCGTGACATTGCTGCTCGTGTAGGACGTAATGCAACGACAATTATGCGTGCATGGAGGCAGTGGAGCGAAGAGAACAGGGCACACCGAAGACCAGGCTCAGGAAGACCCAGCACGACGAGACCGCGAGATGACAGACACCTCTATCGCATGTGTGTAGCAGATCGTACAGCCACTTCCACAGTGTTAGCACAACAGTGGGGTGCTACAGTAGGCAGGACAATGTCTGCTAGCACTGTACGACGCCGTTTGATTTCCAGAGGATTGATGGCACGAGTACCATTGTTGCGGATTCCTTTGACTCAAAACCACCGGCGCCTCAGGTTGCAATGGGCCCATCAACACCAACAGTGGCAAGCTGAATGGCAACAAGTTGTGTTTTCGGATGAGTCAAGGTTTAACTTGCAGCACCATGACGGCAGGATACGAGTCAGAAGACATCGTGGCGAGCGCGACCTTCCAGAATGCATCCTGCAGCGTCATTCAGGACAAACGCCAGGGGTGATGGTGTGGGGTGCAATCAGTTACCATGGCCGTTCCCGTCTGATCAGAATTCATGGCAATCTGAACAGTGACCGGTACATCAGGGAAGTTGTGCAACCCGAGGTCATCCCCTTCCTGCAGAACCTTCCAGGCGCTGTATTCCAACAGGACAATGCCCGACCGCATGTGGCCAGAAATGTCCTCGCCTTTTTCCAAGCACATCAGACGCCCTTGTTCCCCTGGCCTGCTTGTTCACCAGACATGTCTCCAATCGAACATGTGTGGGACAGGGCTGCTCATTGATTGGCTCGTCAGACTCCTGCAGCAGCAACTGTGGATGAACTGTATACCCGTGTAGACAGAGCATGGCAGGACATTCCCCAGGCCCTTATTCAGAGCTTGTTTGACTCAATGCCACGACGTTTAGAGGCTGTAATTGCATCCCACGGTGGTTTCACCCGATACTAATGTGACAATAAAACGCATTGTATTGACCTGAAAATCTAATGGCTTCTTTTCTGACCCATGATATGCAAATGCTCCAAATTTAATGCAGATTGGGCTATTCCATCAGGGTGTTGCGATTTTTATAAACAGTAGTGTATAACGATAAACCAATGAGTGAGCTGAAGAAAGCATGGACAGGAGAAAAATATGAAAAAGGTAATTTGTTGTTATTTGGTGATTGGAATGCAAGGATGGGAGAATTACAACAAAATGAAGATGAGGATTGTTGGAAGTGTATGCCAGAGAATGTATTTAAAAGAAGAAAATCAAAGGATAAGATGGTGTGGAGAGGAAGGATGGATCATTGCAAATGGACGGTATGAATGAGATAAAGAAGGAGAATATACTTTTATTGGAGGTAAAGGAAAATCGATAATTGATTATGCTCTAATAGATGTAAATGCAATAGAGGAGGTAGAAGATTTTAAAGTAGATATTCGAGATGAATCGGATCATATGCCTATAAGAGGAAAGAAAAAAAAGACTAGTTACAAAGGAAAAGAAGGAATAAGGGAGATTTATTGCAAATGGGATGAAGAATATAAAGAGGAATATAGGAGAAATATAAGAGATGTTGAATAAAAAGAAAATGGTGGAAGATAGAGGAAATGCCACAGAACAGATAAAAGAAATTGAAGAAATATTAAAACTGGCAGGGGAAAAGATGAGAAAAAAGAAAAAGGATATAGATATAGAGAAGAGGGAGTGGTTTGATAATGAATGTGTGAAGAAGAAAAGAGAAATGAGAAAGTCTCTGAGAAAGGCAAGAAAAAATGATAATGGATGGACGGATTTTATTCAAAAGAGAAGAGACTTTAAGGAGCTGTGTAAAAGAAAAAAGAAAGAATATGAGAGGGAATGGAACAATGAGTTGGTAAAAGTAAAAGATACGAAGTCATTTTGGAAGTTAATTAATAGATTCAGAAGAAAAAGACAAGGTATAAGTGAAAAAATAAGGAAGGAGGAATGGAAAAGTCATTTTATGAAGATAATGGATGGAAAAGAGAAGTTGATAATGGATAGAAGTATAGAAGTAGGAGAAACAGATGTGAAAATATGATATAATGAAGAGATAACGATGATGGAAATATGGAGAGCGATAAATAAACTAAAAGATTGGAGAGCGGTTGGATTAGATGGTGTTCCAGGAGAGTTTGTGAAGTATGCTGATCCAATAATTGCAAAACTAGGTGAGATTTATAACCTAATTTTCGAGAAAAAGAAATTTCCCGATCAATGGAAAGAGGTGGTGATATGTCCAATTAAAAAGAAGGGAAGTGCAAATGAGATGACTAATTACAGAGGAGTGAGTATAACTTCCGGCCTATATAAGGTGTATACAAGTATTCTAGAAGAAAGACTGAGAAGTTGGATAGAAGAGAATGTGTATCTTGAAGATACACAGGCTGGTTTTAGAAGCGGAAAGAGTGTTATAGACAATATTTTTATTCTGAATAGTATAATAGAATTAAGACCGATACAGAACAGAAAAAAGGTAATAGTATTTTTCATGGATCTGAAAGCTGCCTTTGATTCGGTAAATAGGGAAAAATTGTGAGTAAAATTAAGGAAGATGGGTATAGAGGGTAAGTTATTAGGAAACATAAGTATGTATAAAGAGACAAAATGTAATGTTAAAAGTAGAAATGGTGTTACGGAATCCTTTTGGATAACTAAGGGAGTAAAACAGGGATGTGTTTTAATTCCTCTGCTGTTTATAATTTTTATGAATGATCTGGGAAATTATTTGAAAAAATGTAATGAAGGGGGTATTGTAGTAGGAAGGAAGAAAATTTTTCAATTGATGTATGCAGATGATGTGGTTTATTGGCAGAGGATGAAGAAATGGGAAGGATGTTAAAACGTGTAGAGGATTTCTTGAGAAAAAATGATTTGGTGTTAAATGTTAATAAATCAAAAATGATGGTGTTTAAAAAGGGTAGGAAAGGTAGTGTAAAAGAAAAATGGAAATGGGGAAATGAAAAGATTGAAATAGTGAGAGAATATAAATATTTGGGTATGTGGTTTACTCCGAAGAATAGTTATGGGAAACAGAAGGAAGAAATCAGTGAAAAGGCAAAAATGGCAATGAAGCAGGTGTGGTCATTGGTGAAAAGAACAAAGATGAATGATGTTAAAATAATGATAAATATGTTTGATGTATTAGTAAAAAGTATAGTTGAGTATTCAGCAGAAATATGAGGATGGGAAGAAGATGAAAGAATAGAGTATACAAAATCAATTTTTCAAATGGACATTTGAATTGAGAAGAAGTACACCAAATTGGGTAGTTTTGACTGAAATAGGAAGAGTAAAGCTGAAGGTTAATTTGGTGAGGAAAGCTTTAAAATATATCGAAAAGATTGAAGATATGCAAGAGAATAGATTGGTACAGATTTGCTGGGATGAAATTAAAAAAATGGCTAGAGGGGGTAAGGGTTATAGATGGATTGTTAAAATAAATGAAAATATATCGGAAGAATAGAGAAATGTGGTGGGAGGGTAAGGGGGTAAGAAAAATTAGTTTGCAAGAATTAAATGAAAAAATAATGGAGACAATAGTGGCAAAGGAATTGAAGGAAAGGGTGGAAAGAATAAATAATTCTGTATCATGTAGAATATATAAAAAATTATGACAAATAGGCAAATAGAAAGGTATTTAACAATAGAAAATTATATTGGAGTGAAAATTTTATTTTTAAAGATTTGATGTGGAAATATTCTGGTGGGTAATACAGTGTATGGTAGTGAGGAAGAAAAAAAGATGTAGAGGATGTAAAGAAGATGTAGAAACTTTGGAACATGTCTTATTTGAATGTAGAATGGTAGAGGACGAGAGAAAGTAACAAGGTCTAGAAAGAAAAGAAAATTGGGAAGAAATTTACCTAAATGGAAATCAAATTAATTGGAAAGTAATATGTATCATAAAAGATTTTTGTAGAAAAATAGTTGATTGTAAAAGAAAATGTAAAGATTTGAAATGTTGAAATAATATAAAAACTGAAAAGTTGTTAATTGTTTTGAGACTCCTCTTCCAAATATGTAATTATATTACAATAAATAGAATAAAGATAATAATAATAATAATAATAATAATAATAATAATAATAATAATATAATAATAATGCTTTAACGCGTTGTTACATGGCGTGATCGACAACCTTGATATTGTGGGTTCGAATCCTGCAGAATACACTCTTTAAACAGAAGTAAACAGAAACAACTTTGTTTCCCATCTTCGTTTTGCCTTGACAAGCTCGACGAAGATAGGAAGGTAGGATTTTTATTATATATGTCCGTCTTCGCCGAGCTTAAACATTTGTGTGACAAATTTGAAGATCGTAAGCATAAATGTTACACAGCGAGGATGGCGAGAGCCTTGATTCGCAAGAGAGTAGCGAGCGCGAGAGCATTGTCTGCTGTAATCGCAAAGTTGCGGCGCCATCTGTTGCCAAGGAAAACTATTTTCTCTGCTTGCTAAAATATTATCAATGAAAAAGGCACGGAGATGGAGCGTCGTATTGCTGAGGGCGTGGTGTCAGAAGCTGAGTGCGGGATAGAGAAATTATCGAGAGAAGTGGACACGACGGGCTTAAACTGTAAGAAGGTAAAAATAACGCGCCAGGAGCATTTACTCGGCAAGAGGAGAAAGGTTTCAAGATGCCGTCAACAGACAGCGAATGTACGGAACAACGTTTATGTGGACGTTTTAGATTCTTTCAATGAACATGGACTGCCCAGGAGTGTTCAGCGAAAATCTTTTCAGCGTTTGAGTGACGACCGCCTTTGTGTGTTGACTTCATGTCCTACAAGCCGTCCTACGCCCCGAGCCCACTACGATAGAAGGCTATACTCGTTCCGACCGTCGCCACATAGCTATACCGCCAGCATTGTACAATGTGCCTCTCAGTCACTTCCTCAAACGAATACTACTGGCTATCTCACTAACTGGTTCACGACTTCACTATGGAAGAACCGTTACTGTGGTTTATGGACTACCCCACGAAGCCGAACGTCTCTTCGGAGCAGAAACCACCATCCCCGACTGAGAAAGCAACTTGCCGTTAAGACTCACAGCACCCTGGACCGTAATTCAGGTAGGTCCACTATTTTCTCAGCCTTAATGCCAAATAAAAACTATTTTACTCGCCACCACGCCCTGTTCGTTAATTGCTTGTTTCTTAAACGTCTGCAGCGTTGTTCACTAAATACTTTGAACGCGTCTGATAGCGTGCAAGCGAAACAGAATGGAGTTCCCTCAACAAATAGCAACTGAGCGCCCCATACAAGTAAGGGAGCGTATAGAAGTCATTGGGGAAACGAGAGAGAGAAGGGATCCAAATCCTAAATATATGCGGTATTTCCCGAAACACATTAGACGTAAAAGGGGTACTTTGGCAGATCCGCATCGGGGGGGGGGGGGCGGAAGAGTGTCACGCAGATCTTACCTTATCTTGTACAGAGGGCAGATTATCGCAGAACAATAATCTGTGGCACTTACTCCTTCGAGGGAGTTTTGCGCCATCCGAGTAACTAACAGCTGCTACGAGATGACAGTAGCAGCCGGGACCGACGGCTTAACATGCCCTCCGAAGCACGCGGGGGGGGAGATTCATGATGGAAGAGCTACTGGCGGACGAACAAACCAGTGGCTATCACCACCTGCTGGACATCCAGCACTGGTCACTCAGCAAATGGGCCAGACTAAAGTCCCCCAACAGCTGTGCCCCAAATAGCCATCCCACCCAGCAGTGATCCTCAAGCAACTGGCTGTCACCCAGCCCGCAGCTGGCCACGCCTGAAGTTGCTTAACTCCATCGATCAGCGAGCCGACCGACGAGACAACCAGGCCACGGCCACCTCCACGGATCTTGCGAATCAACGCAGCGAGGATGGCGAGAGCCTTAATTCGCAAGAGACCAACGTTTATGTGGACTTTTTAGATTCTTTCAGTGCACATGGACTGCCCAGGAGTGTTCAGCGAAAATCTTTTCAGCGTTTGTGTGACGACCGCCTTTGTGTGTTGACTTCATGTCCTACAAGCCGTCCTACGCCCCGAGCCCACTACGATAGAAGGCTATACTCGTCCCGACCGTCGCCACATAGCTATACCGCCAGCATTGTACAATGTGCCTCTCAGTCACTTTTACAGTGAGTATCCATAGCGGAAACGAATGCTACTGGCTATCCCACTAACTGGTTCACGACTTCACTAGGAAGAACCGTCACTGTGGTTTATGGACTGCCCCACGAAACTGAACATCTCTTCGGAGCAGAAACCACCGTCCCCGACAGAGAAAGCAATGAGCCATTAAGACTCATTACACCCTGGACCATAATAGCCTTCGCTGCGGAAGGCATCGGCTATATGAGCCCGTAATTCAGGTAGGTCCACTATTTTCTCTTTCTATCCTAGTTTAACCAACCGGCTTTAATGCTAAATAAAAACTATTTTACTCGCCACCGCGCCCTGTTCGTTAATTGCTCGTTTCTTAACATTAGCCTAATCAAAATTAGTCCCGTTGTCTGTAATTGGTTTTCTTAGAGCCATTCTTTCTTGTTCATTACAGTTGCCGCCCGCAGCAGAGCCTACAACGCCTTGCGTTGCCGTTTTCTGTTACAGTAGTCAGTTTTTCACTTTACCAGCTCGAGCCCTAACCAGCCAAGCTGAACCATTGAATGCAGCTTCAGTGTAGGAAAGTTTCTTGAGTAGTCGCAAGGAATTTAAGCGAGAGGGGTATCTCTCGAAGCATTATTGTGATAAACGGACTTTGCTTCTTTATTTGTAACTGGTATTAATATCATTTATTACCCGCACATAAGCACCATTTCTTTACTGTTAAAAGCAATGTTTTAAGTTTGCTCAGTTTATTAATTTTATTGAGGCAAGATGCCCATTTAAACTTAATGTTTACAACAGTTAATTAACCTAGTTAACTTGATTTGCAATTTTTCTTTAAAATTTTAATTGTTCCAGTAGGGTCTACGCACCCACCCAATACCCTCGTGTTAGAGGGTAGCAACAATTTTTATTTAGCTTAATTGTAAATAAAAATGTTTTCCACGCAATACTGGTAACTCTGTGGCATAATCTCAGTTTGGCCCTTAGCAATCTTACTTCCACTGCACTGCATCAAATTCTGCGTGACAGTTTTATACAGTATTGCGCCTGGTATCGAGCGTGGTTCAAGACAGCGGCCTACAGATTTTTCTTTCCCACCCAAACCCAACCGACTTGGAATTGTGGCGTATTTATCTAGTGGTTGCTGGTTATAAGTAGCTAGAATTGTCAAGTTAAAAAGGCCTAGCTGAGCTTATTCTAAAGCAATTTTTTTTCGTGGTGCTCGGGTAGTTTAGTGTAGATAACATTTGCTTATTGTTGGACAGCAGCGGCTGTACTTTGGATAAAGCCATTGGAATTTGCTATATAGGTAAAAAAAAAAAAAAAAAAAAAAAAGAAAGCGTAGTTGTTTAGTATGGAGTGCCCATTTATTTTAGGGCACCGTATCGCATGGTAGTAAATTAGCACACGAAGGAGCTGATTGGAAGGTGATCAGGTCAATTTTGGCGTAAGATTTGTTACCGTATAGTAGCGAAGGCGATTCAGTTTAACGTTGAGCTTGCGCCAGTTTTATACAATATTGCGCCAAGGATAGTTTTATAGTTGTATCTCTCGAAGCATGATTGACCTTTATAACCTGCATTGCGATTGGTTGCCACTAAACGTCACTGATTTTTTTACAAAATGCAAATGGCGGATACTGGACGTGTTAACGGCATTTGTTGACTATATCGTAAGTGAAAGTTTTAATTGTTGTTGTTCAAATTTTTGTTGCTATGGTTAAGTATTGTTGTGTTCCCAATTGTCAGAATGAGGAGAAAAAAATATCATTAGAAAATAATTTTATAGGTTATTTGGAAAGACTATGAAATTAAAATTATGAAAGGTTATCAGTAAGCATTTAAATCATTATATTTTATAAATTTACAGTTAATAATGAATGTTGAATTAATAAAGATAATAATAAAAATCTTTAAAATAGTAAAAACCTATGGAAAACGTTAAAAAAATGAATTTTACTCAAATCACATAGCTTACAACACGACCAAGGGACCATTTGGCCATTTTTTGTGGCCACGTGGGTAGTCAAGGCTACGAAGGCTAAGAAAGAGTGTGAGAACGAGAGTTTATGATAAAGGTCAATTGTGATAAACGGACTTAGCTTCTTTATTTGTAACTGGTATTAATATCATTTATTACCCGCACATAAGCACCGTTTCTTTACTGTTAAAAGCAATGTTGTAATTTTGCTCAGTTAATTTATTCTATTGTGAGGCAAGATGCCCATTTAAAGTTAATGTTTACAACAGTTAGTTAACTTTATTTGCAATTTTTCTTTAAAATTTTAATTGTTCCATTAGGGTCTACGCACCCACCCGTTACCCTCGTGTTAGAGGGTAACAAGTTTTATTTAGCTTAATTGTAATTAAAAATTTGTTTTCCACGCAATACTAGTAACAGTGTCATAATCTCATTTTGGCCCTTAGCAATCTTACTTCCACTGCACTGCATCAAATTCTGCGTGACAATAAAACTGGTGTATGTAGCACGCTGGGAATGAGCATTGTTTTTCGACTGCACAGAAATATGCCACCCTTGCGTTCCGTACGGAAATATAAGCACATAGTGCACAGGATCATACCATGGGTGATTTTCTAAAATCCGACGAACTCTACTTTCTGTGCGCAGGTGCAAAATAATATCATCAAATGCACTGACTCCCTGCCGGGTAAAAAACCACAACAACGTGTGAAGTTGTCAGTAAATTGTAGGGTCGACGGTCATTAGGTTGAACGTTTTGGGTATTAAACAAAACAATAGCCAATTCCAAATCATCAAGGTTCAATACAAGCTACGATACTCAGCGTGAATAACGCAGACAATTCGTTTTAATACCAAGAATACCGTTACAGGCGACTGATCATTTTGTAGGCTTCAAACGTCGACAATTTCCCGTTCGCCCACCTTATGCAATGACAATTAACACGTCCCAGGATCGAACCTTAAACAACATTAGTATATAGTTAGACTAGATAGATACTGATACCCCGCCTTCGTTTTGCCTTGAAAAGCTTGGGGGGGGGGGGGGCTTACATTATCACGTGATACGCGGCCGCTTCGTTCCTGGCTATCCAGGAAACCTTTACCTTCAGCAGCGCCCATTGCTCTCGCAACAATACTGCCATCCAATATAAAGAATTGTCCCGAGCCCACCATACGAATTTTGCCACAGGATATGCAAGGCTGCAAAATCATAGAAGTTGTGTAATTATTCGCCTGGACCAGAACTTTATATTTTGGCATAAGTACTGCCTGTTTAACTTTGATAATTCAATCACAGTTATAACTTTATTAAGCTTAAATTGTTTCATTAAAGTATTGATGAAATACAATTTTGTAGGCTGTCTGTTCCCCCTCTCTTCAAAATCATAAGCGTGACAAATTTTAGTTATTATCATAAACTTTGAAATCTCCATATACGTATTCCACTGCGCACGTGAGAATGACCTTAAATTTGGGGGTCAAAGTCAAACCAGTATCCCAGATTAATTAATTAATTTTAATTGTTGAAATCATTTCATTAGCCATTAACATATTCATGCTGGAAATAATGGAACATTAAATGAGCAGCCTATACAATACTCTTGAATCTAGGTCTTAAAAAAGTACATTGTTTTACCTACTGAGATCCTTTTCAGCAATGTTAAAAAAAAGTGTAAATTTTAGTACGAAAAATCTTCCAATCTTTCTTCTATCTATATATATAAAGAAGGATGTTTGTGGGTTTGTATGTTTTTTTATACAAATCTACAGTTTTATTCCGATCTTGATGAAATTCCGCATACATGACCTTCAAAGCATGAGGAAGGTCACTGTCTACTTCAGATTTCGAAAAAATAATAATTATTGATAAAAAATCGATATTCATGGTTATAGCAGGGCATATTAATGAGAAATATCGCATGACCAACAATGCAAGACAAAGTTTTTGCAACAATGGTATCAACACGCAATTCACAAACACTCTGCACGGACCAACAATATATATCTCATGACCAACAATGCAAATAAAAGTTTGTGCAACAATAGGTATCAACAATGGTTTCAACACGCAATTCACCAATAACAATGAGCACAGAATGATGATGTAATGTTAAAGCAATCTTTCCAAGAATTATAACAATGAACATAAAATGATGTAATAACAATGCATAGAATTCCTGTTATTCAGGCTTTTCTTAGAAAAGAGAGTTCTTAGTACTTAACAATTTCTTGAAAATCTTTAAAAATGATCAGTAACTGGAGATAATGGAGAGTTAGCAGATTATTGAGAAAGAGTGGAAAGACGACAGAGGAAGCACTCCTTTAGCTCCGTGATGTATTGAGCAAATGGGAAGCAAGTAAATAGAAGAATCTGCGACCGCTAGACTGCACAAAGTGATGAATGGCCAAGTTTTGCTTCAACACATCGAGAGAAGAGTGGAAATTGCAACAACACTAAGTATACATCTGAAGTAAGATTACGTGAGTAAGAAATTTAGACTAGCAGTGGCATCCTTGGAGAGGTCCAGCCATTGTGAGCTTTTAAAAAGATTTTTTTCGAATTTTCATTAAGAATTTTTACTGTATTAATTCTAAGCATTTTCATGTGTTTATTTTTAAGATATTGCAAAATTTAATTTAATTTTTTGAGATTGTTCTGTTTACATCCAGGTGTAATTATCCCGGGCAACGCCGGGTACCTTTGCTAGTCTATACATATAAAAGGCAATATTTGAAAAAATCAAAAAAATCAATAACCGGTATATTTGAAAAATCAATAAAAACTAAACAGGCAGCAATAGAAATACACCGTTTGTAATTTTGAAAGTTTGTCTGCCTGAAAATTTACTGTTGTCCCAAGCATATTGCAACACACGGTGTATTTCTATCGCTGTCCGTTTATTGATTTTTCAAATATACCGGCCATTTTTGAAACTCCCTGTATGTTTGTCCGGTTTTAAAAGGCAACTTAGAAGTAAGCTATAAAGTTAAAGTTTAACACAGAACCGTGTAATACTATCACAATGATGGAAAAAATCTTAAACTGGAGATAAGCCTCTGAAAACGTAGAAATTAACAATCTTTATATCTACATATATGAAACTAGAAGCGAACCCACCCGATTGTATAATCGGGAAATAACCCATTTTAGATTTTTTCTTTGTTGTGACAACGTCCACCGTCGCTGATTTTATATAAATGATAGACTTGGTTTATATTTGTTTCCTTGCTTGTGTGAACAATCAGCCCGTACACTCACAGCAATTTCCAGATCGTAGGACTCATTTTATTAGGTTATAGCTCTCTGACTCGATTATAAGAATACAGTACTTCATAGATAAGTTGTATCATCCATCCTCAAGTGTTTACGAACCCTCGCCTCATCTAACAGCGCCATACTCAGCTTTACGAGCCAAGTCATAGGAAATGGGAATCATTTCCGGTAGAGATACGAAATCAAGTTACGAAAACATGGCGGATAGCGATACTGGACGATTTCGCCGTTCGTGTTAGTAAGAAGATTAATACAAAATTATTAGAACTAATGCTACTCTTAATATGACTATGGATGGGACAAGTTATCTAGAGACTATCTATCAGTAGGGATAGTCTCTTCAACTCTGAGTGCGAGAACAGTCTCCCTCAAAAACTCGACGTTGAATAAGCCATTTTCCAACGTTGTTCGTCTTGCTCCTTCAAATTTTACCAGTTCAAGAAAAATTGAACGAAAACAGGAATCTAAGTAAGTTACACTATTTTCTAACGTTAATTATACTTGTTTAATAGTTCCAAATTTATTTGCTGACACGTTTTTTTATTCATTATTGTTACGATTATTTTTTATTTATTCGTTGTGATCTGAACAGCATTCATTATTATCGACTGCTAACAACATGGCTAGTTTCTCGCAGCAAGAATGGATCTAAACACCGGAAGCTGTGTATCGGAGCCTTATTGAAAGTAAGAAGGGTGGCTGACTTAATTTCAGCACGGAGGTCGAATAAGATATTAACTAAAATAAAATGTCGCTATTTCCCTTTCCATTATTGTAGGGAGTATAAATCATTGATCTAAAACTCATCCTTTTTTCTATATTTCAGATTGCAAAGGATACTATGATCCATCTTATAATACGAGCCTTCCTCTTCTGCAATACGTGATAGTTTCCATTTAGCCTACCCAAAGGAATGTAAAAGGAATCTTGCAGATTTACAATGAGAACGATGTAATGGTTACAACAAAAATAATCCCTTGATTTTTGTGCAAATCATTTGTGTTAGGTGATGGTGAATTTATTGCATTATACATTATAAGTTGAATGTATTCTTAAATCAATAAATAATTAAAAAAAATTGATGTTTAAAAATTTTACAAAGATGTCGTTTCTCTTCGTATTGTTGTCTACCGTTCAAGAGCTGTCAACTCTGAGCACGGCGATCGTTATTTTAGAATTTAGCAACAGATTTATCATTAAAATCCTTTTTTCTGCCTATAAGCTTGGAGTTCTATCGTCTGCTGGCGAATTTTGACTGCAAAGACGATAAAATACAAATACAGGTCGGTATACAAATGTAAACTTGCGTAAATATCAGTATACACTGTGTAAATAGGTGTGTAAGCCTGTGTAAATTGTGTATACACGTGTGTAAATTTGTGTACCTGTGGTATAAATGTGTAAATATGCTATACAGATGTGTACAAAAGTGTAAGCTTGTGTAAATAGGTGACTAGTATAGACGTATGTAAAGCTGTGTGAATAGGTGTTTACACCTGTGTTAATCTTGTTATTGTGTATACACGTGTATATATTTATGTACATATATATATCCGTGTGTAAATTTGTGTATATTGTGTAAATAGGTATATACACGTATGTAAATTTGTGTAAATATGACTATATGTGTAATTAGCTGCGAAAATATAAGTAAAAATGTGTAAATAAGTAATAGTAACGCGTATATTATTAACGCGTATAGTAAACATTCCGTTAATGTCTTAAGTCTTGTACAGTCGAGTCAATTGACCCAAGAATGGCGATTCGGAAATTCGGGTCAAACAACTCTTACTGACATCTGTGTCCAATGACTCTCTTAAATGGGTCGTATTGGAAGAATCATAGGACTCTCACAAGCAGGTCATATTAACCGCATATTGCTGTGAGTGTACAGTAGTGTCTGCGTCAACAATCGTCTGGGTGAACAATGGTTGATAAAATTAATATTAAAAGTTTAATAACGCTAAATTAAAACAAAGATTTGTAATAAAAATTTAAAAAGAAATTTTAAATTAATGTTTAAAATACGTTTAATGATTACAAAAATGGTTACAAGAACCAGAACAATTTTTATTAAGATACACTCACTGATAAAAAATTTTAAGAAATTTTATAGTAATAATTGTTTGAGTTTGATTTAATAATACGAAATTTAAAAATTTAGAATAAAAATTTAACACATCATGTGACTCCCGAAAATGATGAAATTTCGTAAAGATCGCCAGGTTTTTGTAAATTATATTTTATTGTGTTATTAATGCATGTTTTATTGTATTGTTGATGAAATTAATGCTGCAATATATCACATAATAATACAAGAAACTTGAAATATTGATCTACATTTATTATAGCCTAATATAATAAAATATGAGGAAAGTCTGAGAAAATTCGAAAATTGTATATCATGCTTTTTATTTTAATTTTATTTTAATTTTTTTTACTTCATTTTCTTAACGTATGACAGAAAGAGCCGTATGATGTGAATAGTTTTGAAATCGTGTCATTTCAAACAGGTTTCCAGATCGATTCGGGGGTGGCTTTCTTTGGCCCCCTACGAGTCCTGACCTAAACCCATGTGATTTTTATCTCTGGGGGTTCCTTAAAGACTGTGTTTTCACTACAGCACCAAATCATTTTCAAGAAATTAATTTTGACTGTTCATGATATTAGAGTTTATGATATTGACTATTCGCAATGAAAATTTGTGATTAGCATGGATTAATTTTTGTTTGTCTACAGTTTCATGTATATTGATTACTATACATGTATCTAATAAATATACACTGCTGGCAAAAAAAAAAAAATGCAACACCTAGAAAGAATGGGTCTATTAATTTGCAAATTTGCACACATGTAACATTGTTGGCATACATGAAATGATTCAAATTGCAAAACAATACGTCCAGGGGTTCCTATGCCCCTCTTGGATAAGAATTGTTCCGACCAGATTTACACGAAATCGTTAGTTGACTGTAGGTGTCGTGACAACAACTGCAATGCCTCGCGCACACGGCCGTGCTCCTGTACAACAACTCACGGAGTTTGACAGAGGTCGGATTGTTGAACTTAGAGAGGCTAGATGGTCTAATCGGCGTATCGCGGTGCTGATCGGTCGTAATGTTTCTGTGGTGGCTCGATGTTGTCAGCAGTGGTTTACAGAAGGAACGCACTCACGTAGATCTGGTTCTGGACGCCCACGGACTACAGACCCACGCCAAGATCGTCAAATCGTACGAGAAGCTTTGAATCCGCATCCACAGCAAATATAACGGCCAGAGTGGCACCAGCTTGTCAAGACGGACCATTGGTAACTGTTTGCTAGCTGCAGGACTGCGCGCACGGATCCCTCTAGCCAGACTCCCACTTCTGCAAGAACACCGTGCTGCGCGATTGCAGTGTGCCGCGAAAGAGCCGATTGGAGAAGCGATTGGAGGTCTGATCTTAAGTGATGAGAGCAGATTCTGCTTGTATTCCAGTGATAAACGTGTTCATGTGCAGTGAAGAGCAACAGAGCGCCATCTTCCACAGTACATCCGTCTACGGCACACAGGTCCAACCCCTGGTGTATTGTGTGGGTGCGATCAATTACAATTCGCGATCACCCTTAGTATTTGTGGATGGAACATTGAACAGAAATACGTACTTCCAGCAGATTGTGGAACCTGTTCTTCTGCCCTTCTTGCAACAGGAGAGTGACATGTTTTTCCAACAGGATAACGCCCGTCCATACAGTGCCAGTGTTAGCTTGCAGGCCTTACAGCATGTGTCAATACTTCCCTGGCCAGCACGATCTCTAGACTTATTAATTGAGCACGTGTGGGACATGATGGGACGTAACGTTCATTGTCGCTGCACATCAGCTACAACAATTCCACCATTGCGCCAGCATGTTCATGAGGCTTGAAGCTCGCGGCGATTACTAATGTGGTTTATTGGGGCATGGGAGACATTCTGTACAACATTCTTCTGGACGTATTGTCTAGCAACTTGAATCATTTCTTGTATGCCACCAATGCTACTTGTGTGCAAAATTTCAAATAAATCAACTCATTCCTTCTAGTGTGTTGCATTTTTTTGCCAGCTGTGTAGTAATTAATCAATTATTAATTGATAATGTTTCACAAAAATGAAGTTTTAATATTTTTTTATTTTTCCTTCTTGTCGGAGGTGTTGCTTTCTTCGTGTTGCTTTCCCCCTTCCCTCCTCCCTGAGTGAGACGAGAGATAGGAGAACTAATCACGGAAATGATACGATTCTTTCCCCAAATGCAAGTCTCCGAGCTGCTTAGTTACAAAATGGCGCCCATTAACAGTAGTCCAACTCTTATATATTGAGGAACTCTAGAAGTTGTTAAAGCACTATATAAAGAAAGTATGGACAATCATTGTTGCAGGCAACCACTTTGAGTCCTATTTCATATGATGATTGCTTCTTGTTTTGAGGCAAATTTAAGCATCAGTCCCATTCCCATCTAACTTTTGTCAAAAAGGAAATGTTCAATCTGAAAATTTGAATTTACTGCAAAGCAAGTAGCAGTCATCAATGAAATAGGAATCAAAATGGCTGCCTGCAACCATGATCGTCCATATTTTCTTTTTATACTAGTAGTATTTTAATAGTAGTTAGAGTGCTTAGACGAAGAATGTAGCCATGAGCAACACCGCCTAAATATAAGCAAGGCTTTTTCTACTACAGATTGGAGATTTTTTTCTACCGTGTTAAGAGCTTTGGACATTTTTTTCTCTGGCCGACAGAGCGGTGCTGCGAACACTGTAGTAGTAACTGCGAACACTGTAGTAGTAGAGCGGTTTTCTATATATGCAGAGCTTTATGTAGTGCGGAGGAATTGGGGAGGCCGTGGCCTGGTGGGTTTCCACTGAACACTCACTTCAGGGAAGTTAAGCAACATTAGGCACGGCTAGTCGTTAATCCAGGTCCATCCAGGGACCCAACTCGTCGGCCTCTGGCCATCCAGGCGCTGGATGGACGTATTGGATTACTATCAAGAAATAAGGATTAGTATAGTTTTCTACTTACCGACTGAACTTTTTCTCAAGATTTTAAGTTTTTTTTTCCCCCAACAATCCTTTAAAAATGAAAACTAGTTTTGTGACGAATTGCAAAACGGATTATAAGTCGTTTGATCCGAATATTAAACTCTTTAGAGCTCCAAGCAATCCAGTTAGAAGGAACGCATGGATAAGAAATATTCCGCGATAGAATTGTGTGTTGACAGCGAAACATTTTCGAGCCACTTTTCTTTCAGGAAATAGTAGAAAAAGCCTTGGTTTTATTCGTTCATAAGAGGTTCTTGGTATATTGCGTGATTCATGGCCACCGCAGCATCCTTTCTTTTCACGCTCTCAACTGTTTCTTTCTCTTTCTCTCTCTCTCTCTCTCTCTCTCTCTCTTTCTCTTTTCTAAGCATTGCAACGTGACTTTTTTCGTCCCCCCCCCCCACTACGTTTCTCTCTCACTCGCGTCTCAAGAGAAACGTGAGAAGGAGGGAGGGAGAGACGATTATCTTCCTCCCTCTATCATTTTATTATCCTTAAATAAAATACTTATGCACTATATTAATGGATGAACTTCAACTAGAGAACTAGAGCTATCTATACAGGGTGAATACAAAAGTCTGAACCCCCCTTTTATTTTTTGAACCGAAGCAGATATGTCAATTTTGATGAATCCAATGAATAGGAAGTTGTGGGTGGCCTATCCCATGGTGCACTTTTCATCATCCCAAATATACAAATTAGGACACATTCAAAATTTATCTCAAAAACCGTAAGGGATAGAGAAAAAAACCCCAATTGCAAACTTGTTCAGCATAAAAAAACAAACAAAACAAAAAAAAATTCAAATCGGACCAACCAATCACCCACAATCACGTGGTGAACTGTTTGTAGCTTACAAACAGTCACACTGCACAAGGAAAACTGAATGTTGATATTTCCACCATGTAAAGCATGCAAATCAAAAAATTAACATAAATTACCATACTCACATTCACTTTCATGCGGAAAAGCAAATAAAAGGCATGTTTTGGCGTCAGTTAGGTTCCGTGCCCAATTGGTTATGGTGATTGTGGCGTCAGTTCACCACTTGATTGTGGGTGATTGATTGGTCCGATTTGGATGATTTTTTTTTTTTTTTTTTTATTTGTTTTTTTTTTTAAT
>JAHWFO010022643.1:1330490-1345430 GCA_023313115.1 Rhysida immarginata
TTTTTTTCCTCTATCCCTTACGGTTTTTGAGATAAATTTTGAATGTGTCCTAATTTGCATATTTGGGATGATGAAAAGTGCACCATGGGATAGGCCACCCACAACTTCCTATTCATTGGATTCATCAAAATTGACATATCTGCTTTGGTTCAAAAAATAAAAGGGGGGGTTCAGACTTTTGTATTCACCCTGAATAATAAATTAAATGCCGATTTGTTGGATAACGGTAGAATTAAATCCGTTTACATAAATTATCAATTTATTGTCATTGGCCTCGGTGGTTCAGTGGTTGCGTGATTGCCTCTAATGGCCGAGGGCGCAGGTTCGATCCCGGCCGACGACGACGAAGATTTTTCAGGGGGGAAATCCTCAGATCACGCACTTCCTTTGGAAGGGAAGTAAATCCGTTGGTCGCGTGTAGTGGTTTGCTGGCTACACGTTAAAGAAATCTTGCGAGGCAAAATTTGCGGCCCCTATAACGCCATCCTGATATGAGCTTAGAAGTTGAAAGGGACGTTACTACCAACCGATCAATTTATTGTGACATTGTGAATTCACAAAACGATGATTAAAGATGATTAAATTAAACTCCACTATTATTAACTAAACTTCATATAATTGGGAGATCTTAACTACATAATATAAAAATTGCTTTTAATCATTGTTTCATGATAACGATTAAAATTAATTATTTATTAAAGTTTAAAATGTTGAGGTGAAAATCAAATAAAGAAATCAATTAAATTGAAATTATTTCAGCGAATTTTATTACTAATGCTATAGGATGAATCAGAATTCTACCACTACACTGTCCTTTGTGCTATCTGGCGAGCAAAGAAAAAATAGGACCAAATTTTCTATACTAACCTGTAGTAGAAAAAGGCCGCGTGGCCAGTTTGGCCTTTTTTTTAAGCGTTTATCCTTGTTTTTATTATTTCGTGCATTGTTTAATTTTTATTAACAATACCCAACAAAGGACAAGCGCATGAAAAGAAAATGCCAAATTGGCCAAATAATCAATAGTAGAAAATTAACGTTTAAGTTTTCTGCACATTTAAAAAATAATATACAAGGTCTTTATAATTAAAGTTCCATTTTGACATGGCCATAAAAAAAATTACTGGACGAAAAGCTGTAATAATTGGTAATATTATACAAGAGGGCATGGGAAGTTCATACCCACCAAAAAAAAATTAGTTCAAACGGTCACCACCAGCATGGAATGGCGCTCTATGGTGGCGCTCTATATTCGTATACGAAATTAGACACGAAGACACAGGTTAACAAGTCTTTAATCGTTACTAAAATTAGTTACATGTTGAATGTGGCCTCCACCATTTACTGAAAGCAGGTTACACCGGTTTACTGCGTTTTCAACTGTAGCTCGTAGCATATCAGGAGGAATGTTGCGCACCTGTCGGCGTATCGCATCTTTCAGTTCCGCCAAATTCCTAACGTTATCACCATAAACAGTGGCTTTGAGGTAACCCCAGAGCCAGAAGTCACAGGGGTTGATATCTGGTGACCGGGGTGGCCAAGAAAGGGGGAAGTTTCGGCCTATAATCCGTTCATCTGTGAAATGTTGCCGAAGTAACTGTTTGACACATGTAGCAATATGAGGTGGAGCCCCATCCTGCATAAAAATCGTTGTCTAAAATGCCACGTTGCTGAAGTTCTGGTATCACAAAACTTCTTAGCATCGATGCCATGCGAGCAGCAGTCACAGTGCATGTCACGAGTCCAACTCTCGACTGCTCTTCAAAAAAATACGGTCCAATTATGACATTCGCTGTCATACCACACAACACGGCAACTTTAGGAGAATGCAATGGAAATTGGTGGTGAACATGAGGGGGACTGGTGGCCCAAATCCTGCAGTTATGGGTGTTGACATCCCCATTCAGGTAAAAATGGGCCTCGTCCGTCCACAAAATGTTCCATGGCCAATGCTCGTCACCTCCATCCATGCAAGGAATTCCAATGCGAAGGTTCCTCTACGAGGAAGATCGTTAGGTTCGAGTTGTTAGACAAGGTGGATTTTGTATGGGTAGTACCGCAGCACTTTACGTACGATCTTGTACACCGTACTCAGTGGTAAATCCATTCGACGTGCAACAGCACTTACGCTGCACGCCCCTTGTGAAATTTCCATTTTTGCTTCCTCTACGGCTACCGAAACAGCCTCCACGGGTGCCTCAGAGACGGGTTTCCTTCCTCGGCCAGGTGCTACCGATAACAAACCTGTGGCTTCAAACTTTGTCATCTTCTTCAAACTCTGCGGTGTCATTGGTCCCCGACGTACATGTATTCGTCGAACGGTACGATAATAGAGAGGTTCAGCACCACGTAAACGCGAACGAGTGTGACGTTTCCAATCAGAAATAACGTAGCTTTTTCATTGTTTACAACGTTACAAAGCTGTTTCATTTACGTGGTGCTGAACCTCTCTATTGTTGCAAAGCCTGCCGTCCATTGATATTGCATTCATAATAACATTTAACCAGAAACGCACGATCTTGCATGATAACAGGCATCGTCGACTAATAACAAATGAAGCGTACTGACAACAAGGCTCCCTTTCTTATTTCTGAAAACCAATGACTTGTAAAGCGCATGTGCATAAACCACATTGTTAACCTGTGTCTTCGTGTCTAATTTCGTATACGAATATTGCATAGAGCGCCATTCCATGCTGGTGGCGACCTTTTGAACTAATTTTTTTTTTGGTGGGTATGAACTTCCCATTCCCTCTTGTATAATATTACCAAGTATTATAGCTTTTGGTCCAGTAGTTTTTTTTAATGGCCATGTCAAAATGGAACTTTAATTATAAAGAACCTTGTATAATGTATAAATCTATTATGGTATTTCATAGGGAATAGCTACTAATCTTTCGAAATGAAATACAGTATCTTCTGGGTTTATGCTTAAAAAATAACTTATTGGCAAAAAAATTGTATCTCATCCATGACGGGAAAAAATAATGTATAACAATGCAGTATCTTATATATAGGATGAGTTTTTTAAAAGTGACCCGATGAACAACGCGTAAAAATGAGCATGAAAAGAGATAAGTGATCAAAGATCAGTGTAAATAATCTAGAGTAGGTGCTGGAAGTGTCCTCCATTGACCTCGAGGCATGTGTGAAGGCGTGTCCACATATTCCTGAAGGCACGAGCAAGGGTTTCCGCTGGAATAGCCTGAATGGCTGCCTGGACGTTTTGCTGAAGGTCGGCGACTGTGCGTGGATTGTTCTGGTACACCGCACCTTTCAGTCCACCCCAGAGGAAGAAATCGCAGATCGATAGGCCTGACGACCGCCATGGCCAGGGGTGTTCTGTTCCTCGACTGATCACATGTGCGGGTGGAAACACTTCCTGGCTACGGACAAGTATTGCGTGTGGAGAATGGGCTATTTCACCATCTTACTGAAAGTAAGCATTGGCACGCTCATCAGTAAGTTGTGCGGAAAACACGTTGAAGATGTTGTGCACATAACGGTCACTATTCACAGGGATGATGCGACAGGCGGAGACAGCACACCACACTCCAATTTTTGTCGATGCAGTGGAGACTCCATGAACACATGCGGATTGACGGAAGACCAGCGGGGCATGTTCTGTGAGTTGACGTAACCGGACAGATGGAACCAAAGCTTCATCTGAGATGAACACACAACCATCCTCCAGCACCTCCGGAGCAATGGTGCTCAGGAACCATTCACAAAACTGAACCCTTGCTGGCTTGTCCACATCTTGCAACTGATGCACAGTGGTCATTTTGAAGGGGTGTAAGTGTAAATCCTGTTTCATGATCTTCATTACACTTGACTGAGACAAACCTAGTTGTTGAGACAGCCGCCATGATGACATTTTGGGACTGCGTAGCATGTATTCTTCAGCAGCAGCAATGGTTGCTGTCGTTCGGACCGTCCTCTTGCGCACTTTCTTTGCATTCAGAACTGATCCCGTTGCATGCCATTTCGCAATTAAGTTTTGCATTGCACTCTTAGCAGGAGGTTTTGCAGACACATTACCAACTTGAAACTTAATTTTAAACTCATCTGCACACTGTTTCCATGACCCATGCCGTGCATAGTGCTCTACCACAAAACACCATTTTCGCCACTTCGCACAAACGACTACCATGCACACCAATGTCACTCTCTCAACTGCGCAAACCCACGATTTTGGATTTTATAGGCAAGAAATCTTGTACGTCACGTAATTTTTAAGTGTGTAACATGTTTCAAAGCCAAAGCAAGGATCGCACACCAACTTACGGGGCAGTTACCAACACCACGCGTCCAACACCCTTTCTACATTGTGGAGTTGACTATGCGGGTCCATTGATGTTAAAATCGCGTGGCGGACTTGAACGAGTTCACCAGTTCAAGGCATACATTGTGCTCTTTGTCTGTATGGCGACAAAAGCCATTCATCTAGAGGCGGCTACAGATCAATCTTCACATGGCTTTATGGGTGCTTTGCGTCGAGGCAAGCAGTCGCACATGTACAGCGACTGCAGAACAAATTTTGTGGGAATTCAAAAGGACTTGCTAGTCCACAAAGAACACCTCACAAACCAACTTACGAATGATGGAATCCAGTGGAAGTTCAATCCTCCCTTGGCACCTCATTTTGAGGGATTATGGGAAGCTGGAATCAAATCCGTAAAACAACTTCTTCGTAAGGTACTCAAAACCCAATTGTTGACTTATGAAGAGTTACTGACTGTTCTTTACCAAATTGAGGCTTGTCTTAATTCTCGCCCACTATGTCCTTTGACCTCCGATCCGCAGGATTTGACAGTATTGACGCCGGGACACTTTCTCATTGAAGAGTCTTTAACAGGACTTCCTGAGCCGAATCTGGAACTAGCATCAGGCAACTACTTGTGTCGTTGGAAGTTATTACAGAAAATTAAACAAGATTTCTGGAAACATTGGTCGACTGAATATCTTACTCGCTTGCAACAAAGGCCCAAGTGGGCTTCACCTGTTCCTAATCTGAAAGTGGATAGCTTGGTTCTAGTGAAAGATCAACATTCACTTTCCTTTAAATGGCCTTTGGGTCGAATTACTTCAGTAGCTCCTGCTCGCGTGGTGGAAGTCAAGACTTTACAAGGACTATTTTTACGCCCAATTAGTAAACTTTCTTTACTTCCGGAGTTAGATTGAATTCATTGTAATTCAAGGTGGGGCAGTATGTTTGGTTTGTCAGTTTAAATTTCTGTTTATTACGAAGATTTTATATACTCTTTGAATGTTTTTTGTGTTTCCGTGCTTCTAGAGGCCGGGAGGTGCATAGAAAAAAATAAAATGACGAGAAGCGATGCTGAGTAAGTTTTTCTTTCTTTCGCTTTTCTTTCTTTTGGGTACATTGAGCATTACTGTAACAACATCTACCGAAGTCATCCAGTCAGCAACGGTACTCGTTCTGCCTTGTACCATTTGGAGAGACTTGAGACGTTAACCCAAATATCGACTCCATGGGTTCTTGACAGTGAGCAGCCCCCTACTTACCTCGAAGGCCCCGACCCAAAATCAACAAGTGACCTCAGCTAACGAGGACACATTGAATCTACTCCGGGAGGGAGACATTCACGTCGCATTTAGCACTGGAAGCGTCGGCTTCGCGCACGAGATCTCGCATTGCGCGTCACGCTTGGCTTCTCCGTCATCTGTGTGCAGTATGGTGAACTTACCTTTAGCATTATAAAAATATAAAGACTCTTTCATCACAACAAAAGTAAAAACAAAAAGGGAAAATGCAACCTTTTGTTGTGGTGAAGGAGTCTTTTGATTTTTATAATTATCATTATCCACATATTTTTTTCAAATTTTATTTACTTACCTTTATATCGGTAGAAGGGTGGATCATAATACTGTTCCTATTGATTAAACAGGTGGTGGCCTTACAGTATAACAGAGGGACATCAGGAGTTCCAACTAGTTTCGCCATTTATTCCCGGCTTTGTCAAGGATATATACAGCAAGACAATCGACAATCGAACAGTGAAGTGTACATTCGTTAGGATGGGACGAAAGCAGCGCTTTCACAAAGCTCATCCAACCAGCAAGAGGCATGCAAGCCTTTATATACAGAACAGTGGTACAAATTATGCATATACATGAACCAATAGGATACAAAAGAATTAAAGAGGAAATAATGGCCAACAGGATAAATAGAAAAAGCACAGATTTTTGAATTATAATGGCCAATAGAATAAAAAGGGTGTAAACGCTAATTTTTATAAATTATACAAAAGGATGGTGCGCGTATGCGCGGACCGAAAAGAGAACTTATCCGGTTGTCTGAGGACAAGAGGATTTACAGAAAAATAAACAGGCAAGAAATAACAAAATGTAAAGGAAAACATAAACCATAATAAAGAAACCGAGAAAAAAGGGGATCATAATAGATCAGATAAAGAGTTAAGTATTGCATATACATTAAAGTCTGTTTGATAATTGAGAAGCAGGTGGGGGGAGGACTTCTTGGCCTTGAATATTTCGATCGCTTCGAGGGTAGCAGTTTTTTCTGGCCTATTGCAGATATGCAGGACAGACATAACATCTTCTTGCGTCTTTAAAGCGTGTCCGGAATCTTCGAGGTGGTTTGCGTAGTGGGAAATACGATCTCGTTTTCTATACGAGTCACTGTGTTCTCTGAATCGTACTGCAAAATTGCGGGTCGATAATCCTACATAGAATCTGTCGCAAAACGCACAATTCAGGCGGTAAACTCCGGATTGCGAATATCTGTCGGTGTTGACGTTAGTGGGTTGAATATTTATCTTACCTTTAGTAGTAGATTCATAAGCTTGAACACTGTGAAACTTTTACTTGTATCTTGTTTCTCTCCAACTGTTGTGTGTTTGACAAACTGGTAATTGCATTTTGTTTATCTTTCATACAGTATGTGCCCTTCCGTCAACTTACCTGTCCAAGTTGCCACCTTCTCACATAGCGGTTTCCGAATTCGACAACACACCCTTTAATCCGGCAAAGACGTTCTTAGAGGATTCGCCTTTGGACTGAACACGTAATTTCTTGAGTTGAATTGAAGTTAAAGTGTTAATTACATATTTATCAAATAATTTGCTCTTACTCACAGAGAAGAAAAAACTTGTTTTGTAAATATATTGCCTTGACGATTATTAAAATAATTCAAAATCATTACCCGTCTCCTCTCTCCATCTCTGACACGACTTAAACCTCTGAGGAAAATTAATTTAAGTTTATTAAAAGTACGTGACACTATAACACTGGCAATTCTAAACACATAACTTCAGAAGTCATGTATCTTAAAAAACAGGTTTTGCAGTAAGAATAACGTAAAGAAACAAAGTATTTCTTTTAATAAAAAATTCGATTGCTCCTTCAGGTGGAAACAAATATGCGATATTTCATATACGTAATCAATTTTAACCAATGAAAGTGCCAGAAGGTGAGTCAACAGTCCGTTACCCACTTCATATCTTGGATACAAATGTAGTTACGCAAATTCCAATACAGGGATGAATAGGAACTTAAGGGTGCTTTATCTGATGGAGCACCTTTCATCATCTCAAATATGCAAATTAGGACACATCCAAATTTTATCTCGAAAACCCTAAGAAATACGCAAAAAATTCCTATTGCACATTTGTTCAACAGAAAGTTCCAAACAAAACAAAAAAAAGTTCACCAAAATCCGATGAGCGGATCATCCACAATCCTCATTGCAAGCTCTGCAACATTAAAAACCTTGATTCTTGTCAAAATTGAGGCAAGGGATGAGTGGCCATAAGAGGAAACAAGAGTAATAGAGTCCGAAGCTCCTGGGTTTAAGTCACGGAGGTAACCACCGAGTGTTAAACTTCTTTTTCTTCTGAATACCATTGGCCACACAGCCCATTTCGCAAGAGGATCTGCAACAACGAATTCAGGAAGCATGCAGGGCAATAACACCAGCCACGTTTGTTAATGTGATGGCATCGTTGAAATGTCGTGCGGAATTATGCTATGGTGCAAGTGGTCATCACTTTGAACACTATCTGGATTGATGGAAAGACTTACTTTGTATCAGATGACTGTTTGTAAGCAACAAACAGTAGAAGAGCCAATTGCCCTGTGGCAGAGCTTGCAATGAGGATTGTGGGTGATCCACTCATCGGATTTCGGTAAACTTTTTTTTTGTTTTATTTGAAATTTGCTGTTGAACAAATGTGCAATTGGAATTTTGTTTATCTCTTACGTTTTCGAGATAGTATTTGTATGTGTCCTACTTTGCATTTTGACATGATGAAAGGTGCTCCATCAGATAAAGCACCCTCAAGTTCCTCTTCATTCCCTGTATTAGAATTTGCGTAACTTCATTGGATAGGAAGGGGGTAACAGACTTTTGACTCACCTGTATATACACTCGCATGCCAAAAGTCATGGGATAGCAGTGGGCTATTTTTCAAGTGGCAATAGCATCATGTACAAACAGTATAAATATGCAAATCAGTGTCAGTAGGTTTAGTTATACTGTCATGAGTAGGGGGTGAGGTGTTCAGTGTGATAACGGCTACACGACGAGAACGTGGCCTGGTATGTGGAGCACAACGTATGGGTCATTCAATATCGGAGGTGGCTCAAGAATTCAACATCCCACAGTCCACAGTTTCAAGAGTCTACCGAGAGTACTAACTTGACGGCGTTACCTCCCACCATGGACAACGCAGTGGTCGACCACACCTTCTCAATGAACGGGACCAACGGTGTCTGAGTAGGATGGTCACCACTAACAGGCAACTGATACTACGCCAGAGGTATCAGATTTTAACCAGGGTGATACTAGAGTTGTATCGATACGAACTGTGCAACGAAATCTGGTGTCCATGGGATGTGGAAGCAGAAGAGCCACGAGGGTGCCCTTGCTAACAACAAGACACCATCAGCAACGTCTCTCCTGGGCCCATGAACATATCGACTGGACACTTAACAACTGGAAACGTGTGACCTGGTCTGATGAGTCTCGATTCCAGCTGATACGAGTTGATGGTAGGGCTCGAGTGTGGTGCAGACCCCATGAAGGTCATGAACCCAAGTTGTCAAGCATGCACTGTGCAAGCCGGTGGTGGCTACGTAATGGGCAATTGTGGGAAGCTATCCAGTCGGAATGGTTGGCAATGTCTTCAGATGTCTTCCACAGACTTGTGGAATCAATGCCACGTCGCACTGTGGCACTTCGCCGGGTTAGAGGAGATCCCACACGTTATTAGGTGCTATCCCATGACTTTTGGCATGTGAGTGTATAAGTTAGTAGATGTAACGAATGCCATATGACCAGTTGAAATGGATCCAACTAAAGAACTGTCTATGGACATAAAGGCTCGCATTGTTCGATTACTTCAGGAAGGAAAAACACAAGTGAAGGCGGTAGCTCTACTGGGATGCTCTCAAAACACCGTTTCGTGTGGGTGGCAGAAATTCGGACGACTAAACATGTGAAGAATGCGGTCAGAAGTGGACGACCCCGAAAGACGATAGCAACAGATGATAGAAATTAGTGAATATTTGTAAGAGGATGCGTTCTTCTATATCGCATGAGATGAATAGTGTTAACAGTGTGGAGCCAACGTATGTGAACGTGCTGCAAGGAATAGGCTAAATGAAGCTAGTTTTCCTTCAACAAATCTAAGAAGAAACCGCTTCTCTCAATGGACCATCGAAAAAACCCGCTGCAATGGGCTAAAGCCCATAAAACATGGACTGTAGACGATAGGGAACAAGTTATCTTCAGTAATGAATGCAAGATATTCTTGGCAATGGCGACGACATCGATATCTATCTTTGGAGGGAGACGGATGAGAAATTCCATCCACATTGTTCAAAGTCAACTTTGAAATTTCAACAAAGCGTCATGATATTTTAAATGACACTGTGACCGGGCAGTTATATACTGAGAGATACTGGACAATTTTCTTATTCCAACATTGGAAGACTTCTTTCCTGATGCCGATAGTCGATTTATATTTCAGGATAATAATGCCTCCTGTCATCGTAGCAAAGTAGTTAACGAATGGATGAATCATCATCGCATACAGAGAATGCCATGACCAGCACAAATCCCAGATGCAAATCCAATAGAAACCTTGTGGTGGGCTTTGAAGAAATTTGTGACTCAGAAAAAACCTACATCTAAACTTGAGCTGAAGGATGCCGTTCGACAAAATTGGTAAGAAATCAGCTGTGAACTTTGTGTAGCACTGTATGCATCAATGCCATTAAGAATGAAGGCGATAATCAAAGCAAAAGGTTGTGCCACAAAGTATTAATTGCTTATTATCACATATTTATTTCTCTTGAATGTGATAATCGCATGCCTTTTTCCAATGTATGTATTGCAAATTTGCTCATTTTGGAGAAAAATCCAATGTTTTGTTAGTCAATACTATTTTTCTTTGCAATAAACACGGCTCTTTATGATGCTCTTTCAAATGCTGTGCTGTGATCAATATTTACAGTAGCTACTGTCACGGAATTTGGACATCGTTAATTCCATGAACAATCAATGTCGTCATAACTCCCGCTGCATTTATTCATGTCATCATCCAGCTAGCGAGTGGATGAGGCGTCATGACGATCGTCACAAGCAACGTGGAAAAGGCGAGAAGACGAGAATTGCGCAGAATGTCAAGAGAAAAGATGCGCGAAAATTAAAGTGGACAGATGACACGTGGAAAGAACGGAAAAAGGAGGCTTGGAGACAAGGACGGCGAGAGACGTGTAAATGGAGGACGGGAGCCTCAGCTACGGTTATGAATATTGAAAACGCCGGAGCGAATAAGAGAATAAACCATATGCAAAACCCCACTGCATTAGGGGATTGATAGTATCAACAGAACTTTACAAGCAATCCAAACGCGTGAGCCCTTTTTGTTTACCACTGTGATTGTCTGCGTTTACTATCAATCCCAAAAGTTTTGATAATGACGGATGTACTTTGCATTGTTGCAGGGCCATAATGCGCACGTTTGGATTGCTTGTAAAGTTCTGTTGATACTATCAATCCCCTAATGCAGTGGGGTTTTGCATATGGTTTATTGAAGGAGCGGTTCCCTCATTCAGCGGAGAGCTCGGCACCGAGCAAGAGAGCGGAGCATCTTCGGAAAACATTGGCTCAGCAAACGGACGAACACGTATTGCGTCAGCGGAGATAACAATTTGCTCCATGGACTCTACCGTTAAGGTCAGTGAACTTTGCTTGTCCAACTCCCTCCACACCTGGACTCTCACTTATCATACCCAATTGCAGACCTGCAGAATCAGCAACTTGGTATCCGCCCGTATAGCGGTTATTTTCAAGCGGAGTTATTATCAACACGTTTTCTACGAGCTGGGCAATTTACACGCCTACAGAAAGGAATGTGTCAGCGGACTTTGGCCTAGTGGATTACGAGCCTATCTAATGGAAAGCATCGGCTTCGTATTGGTGCGTGAACGTGTGTAAATCAATTCCATGCCGCCATTATTGTCTTTCTACTTTGTACGTTCCTTCATAAACCATTGAACAAGTGGGGACGAGCGAACGATAGTGTTGGAACATTCGTATATAAATAAATGTATACGCATTTAATGGTATGCGAACATTCAGCCTTCTAATTATTCCCGATTCTTTGTCTACTACTCCTTAGGACATAAGTTTGCATTCTAAAGGTGCCGTTCGCAATTGACGTCATGTAATCAGCATTATCCTACCTGCTGGGAGTTTCAGTTTTGCCTTGTGTGATTCGTCGCGGAGTCTCGTCGCGGTGTGCTTGTGTATGCGCCGGTGTGCAACGAGTCACCTACTTGCATTATAATGATGTTTCAATTTGTGCTACTGAACGTCTGCATATGTAATTAGTGCAACGGTTTTCGCGTAGTGTATTTACCACCGAATTTGTGGTCCCCAAATTATGTGTGTATTAAGCCTCTGAAATTAGGTGTTTATTTTTGGAGCAAGAAAAACATCTGCTCATGGTTTACTTATTTAATTTTAATATTAATTATTCCTAGCATAAGGTATAGCTAGTTTAAGTTTGATTTTGAATAAACCATTTATTTATTACATTTACGCCTGCTCTGTCATTTGCTTCCACTGCATACTCATAATTTTTATCATGACAGCAACATTCAAAAACTCCGTGTTAGTCGTGTTAAGCGTGTCGTGTTGCTAAAATGTGATGTCATTCCTGCAAGAACCGTGTTCCGTATTGCAAAACGCCTAGCACGGAGCACGGGCTTTTTACGTTCGTGTTCGTGTTATACTCTGTCCAATGAAAGAAAACCTGGGCGTGTCCAGTTAAATTTCCAATATCAATTGTTGAACATTGTTAATTTTACTTAGCAGCAATGTCTAACAATTGAAATTGGAAATTTAATAAGACACGCCCAGTTTTTCTTTCATTGGATAGATTATAGTTCTCTAGCACGACATTAGCGCGCATGCTCATTGTGGCATTCCTCATCTCTCTCATGAAAATCCGTAATGGTGGGAAAACATTGTTAAGGGACATTGTTAGCTCTAAAACAATACGAATTATAAACGTGCAAGTAATCACAAGCTATACTGTGTCCCACTATATGAAAAAAGCTGCAAAGCAGTATGGGAGAGCCACGTTACCAATTGTCATCTCATTCAGATCAATGCACAGCCGATAAAAAAGAAACAAACTATAGAGGCTAGAATGAAACTGAAACAGTGCTTTATGCTTTTGAGCAGTACGCATGCGTAGTCGGAGACTACTTTACGGGGCGGAGGTGAAGAAGTAGCGACGTGCTTTTCCACACTGCGTTGCAGCTTTTTTCATATAGAGAGACAGAGTATACATTCAAAACCTCCGTGCTAGTCATGTTAAGCGTGTCGTGTTGCTAAAAATCTGATGCAAAACGCCTAGCACGGAGCACGGGGTTTTTTCGTCCGTGTTCGTGCACAGCCTTCTCTAATCATGTAGGCTGTGGTTCGCGTTAGCTCTCTAGCACGACATTGACGCGCATGCTCATAGGAAACTTGACACTGTAATTATTATGATTTTATCGCCACCTAGTATCGACATTTAAAATTATTATATTGTAAAATGGCGGATTCCTCAATAGAAAATGCTGTAAAACAGTCACTAAAAAGGACGTGTGGCGGCATCTATTGCTGCATCCTAGGATGTAATTCGAATAGTTATTCGATACCAAAGATATCAATCTTTAATTTGCCAAGTATAAAAAAGAATTCTGAATGGCGAAATAAATGGATTAAAATAATTAGGCAGATAAAGTATAAACTCTTTTTAATACTTATACAAATGCATTAATGGTTTTATACATATTTACATTTTCAATAGTAAGGATAAAATATGGAATCCAAGTAAATGCAGCAAGATGTGTGGAAAATATTTTTACTTTGGCCATCCAATAAACCATTCAAATAGTGCTGATTACATGCCATCTTTATTCCACCAATCTAAAAATATCTCCAATCAAGCAAATGAAAATCTTTATTTACAATATAAAAGTACAAATTTTACACACTAGATGGCGCAAAATGCAATGCGACTGCAGCGCCCCTGCCAGGTTTCTTAATGCCTATTGTGGCATTCCTCATCTCTCTCATGAAAGGCTGTAATGGCGGAAAAACATCGCTTCCCTGAATATTTTATACAGGGTGATTCAGTCAATTTCTGACCATTTCACTCGAATGAATGGCACCCGCTTTATCGACAGAGCAGAAATGCAAGGTTGTCGAATGGTATTTCGAGACAAAATCACCTGTAACCGTGCAAAGAAAGTTCCGGAAGGAGTATAAGTGTCGAGACGCACCAGGCAGGCAAGCAATCATGGATTTTGTCAAGCAATTTCGTGCCACTGGATGTGTTAAAGGCAAGAAAAAAGGCGGGAGCGAAGCTCGTGTTCGAACGGCCGAAGTTGTCGAAAATGTTCGCACAAGGTTGGTCGATTCCCCTACCAAAAAATCTGTTCGCCGCCTATCCATTGAAGAAGGGCTGTCGTATACCACGACGTGGCGAATTTTGAGAAAGGATTTACACCTGTTCCCGTATAAGATCCATGGTTATCAGGAGTTAACAGACACTGGAAGACAGAAGCGACAACAATTTGCGATGGAGTTTGGAGCAGAAATGGAAGCCAATCAGGACATTGTGGACAACCTGTGGGTGTCAGATGAGGCCCTTTTCCATCTGTCAGGTGACGTTAATAAACACAACGTTCGTTTTTGGGGTTCCCAGTAACCTAATGCGATCCATAAGTCACCTCTTCATCCACGAAAGGTTATGGCTTGGTGCGCGATTTTCAAAAGAGGCATCATTGGTCCGTTCTTTTTTGAGGACACCGTAACGTCACATGTTAAGACATATTGAAAACCTTCTTCATCCCCGAGCTGCGAAGAAGGCGTATACCGCTTCGACATCAATGGTTTCAACAGGATGGGGCTAGGCCTCACACCACTAATGAAGTAGTAGACTTTCTCAATCAGAAATTCGGAAATCGTGTCATTTCAAACAGGTTTCCAGATCGATTCGGGGGTGGCTTTCTTTGGCCCCCTACGAGTCCTGACCTAAACCCATGTGATTTTTATATCTGGGGGTTCCTTAAAGACCGTGTGTTCAAGAACCCTAGACCAGCTGCGACAAAGCATCGTCGACTGCTGCACCCTTGTGGATGCAGAAATCCTGGATAGAGTTATGAACAACTTCCCCATTCGGCTGCGAGCAGTTCAAAACGTTCGTGGTAGCCACATTGAGCATATCATCAAGACTTTTCCACGGGAATAAAAACTCCGAACTGCCTAAAATTTCATACTGAAATGCCAAGTTAGTAAACATTAATGGGTCAATAAATCATAGTACTGATATGGTCAGAAATTGACTGAATCACCCTGTAGTTACAGGCCCGTAGCCAGAGGGGGGGGGGGGTG
>JAHWFO010022643.1:1345830-1367435 GCA_023313115.1 Rhysida immarginata
TTTTAAAATCGACCCCCCCCCCCCAAGATAACATCCTGGCTACGGCCCTGAGTTATACGAGTTAATTGCGCCATCATCCCATGATTAATTAGTGTAGAAGGAACTCTATTTGTTCAAGAACATCGGTTATGGAAAGCAGAAAACCTTTTTTTGATAATCGGAGACGATTGGGTCGAAAGTAAAGTGCCTATCGTTAATAGCTCCACTATCTCCATCTGGCGGGAAAATTGTAACCACGATAATTAGGACACGACTTACTGGATGTTAACGACCTGTTCATTTAGCTGATTTCCATTGTTGCTTCACCTTCGGTAGGGAAAATTTTGTGCTTATTATTGATAGAAATATGATCAACAATATCTACCGTAGGTGAGGTAACAATACTCTGCCTGATTGGTCTCAACCACGGTGTATAGATATTCATGGTCATCGAGCTTCGGCAACACCACCTAAACAGAAAGCCTGAGCGCGGCAACGTCATACATTGTTACATCATGATACGAAGTCATAATTTAGGGCTTATTATTGGTAGAAATGCGATTAAAGATGACTTTTTATGATGATGATATAACAATGTATGAAATTTTCGCGCTCAGGCTTTGAGTAGACGTGGTGTTGGCTTCGGCCATTTTCCATTTTTCGAGAAGCTAAGGAAAACAGATCGCGCCAGGTGCCGCATAAATCGCACTATTCCCGACCGCAACCTGCGATAGAGATTTTCATTGAAACTGAATACGAAAGTAAAGTTTCTGTCTGCCAATTGGGTGGCGCTGCAGGCGCAGTTGGGCAGATTGTACATGCAGCGCCACTTTTCAATAGCGTTCCCGCCCTACCGGGAGCTAGAAACTTTAGCTTGATTTTAACAATGAAGCTCGATGACTATGAATATCTATAGACCGTGGTCCCAACTCAAGTGGCAGCACAAATTGTGTTCGACAGCACAGACAATACGAGCACATTCAAAAATTAACCTCAGCACGGATCGTGCTATAGCTAACACGGCACGCTTAACACGACTAGCATGGAGTTTTTGAATGTAGCTACAGATATACCTTTCCTTTTCTATAACAAACTGCAATTGTAAAAATTAACCTATTTTTTCCCCAGGGGTTGTAGTGTTTTTGTTAGTTTGTCCTTACAACTTCACTTCAGTATTGTGTCCGGAATAGATGAGAATTCCCACTTCTCATCTGTTCTAGATTAGTCATATGACGCATTCACAGCAAGCTATTGGCTACTCGAGAGCTTCATTCTTCAGGCTCGAGAGCTTGTATTGGCCGCACTGCGAGATAACTGCGAGCTATTTGTAAAAAAAAATCGTTCTGGAGTCGCAACTCCTTACCAGCTCCCGTTGAAGAGCCGTTTAAAAAAGTCGGTTAGTCACAAAGCAATTACATGGCTGACATAAAATACACACCTTTAAATATGAACAGCTTGCAGAACGCCCACAACATTCCAATTACATGCAGAAATTTCAATCATGGCTCGAAAAACAACTCCATGTAGACATCCTTCTGATCTCATCAGCCGCACATCGACAGAAAAACGTCAAACGTTTGATTGAATGAAGAAACGGGGGATCTTGATCGCCGTACAAAACACTAAAACCGTCAGTTTGGTGAAGGTTATTAACACTAAAAGCTACAGAAAACGCTTTATCAAAGATTCGATTGATGGCGCTTGCAGAGGAAACCATCTAACACGTCATATTCAGTTGAAAAATACTCACGCAGACAGACTATTTACACAGATATAATCAGGGAGCCAACATCATACATCAATATTTAGCTAATAAGGAGACTCCACGTACTCAGACTCGTCGATTTTGGTATAAAAATTTCTACGAGTCGCTTTCACCAAACTAAACAACCATTCAAAGGCATGCGATGCACTTCTCAATATTATTCGAGAAAAAAAATTCATAAAGCTGCACTTTATAAATGCCCGAATTGTAGCATAGATTTTTAACGCGCCTTGGTGGCCCAGTGGTAAGACGCTAGAACTGTATTTTGCAGGCACGGGTTCAAATCCCGTTTTCGATAATTTTTTTTTTCATTCCTAAATTATTTTAACATAAACGGGATGTGTAATTCATTTACTATGAATATTTCCGATTTTCCAATTTGCTACTATCATTTTTTTTATATATTGAAAAGTTGTTACAAGTTATATTTTATTTTATATTTTTAAAAAACAATAGAAGTTTTAATTCAAGTGGTAGGTAAAGTGAGAGGTTATAGTTAATTTCGTTAGTAACAAACTTCTGCTCCTAGAAATAGGAAATTGTAATTTAGTGGCTAATGTGTTAGTTAGAAATATTAATGAATGACGCTTTTCTCCATCATTGATGAACTACAGATACTAATATTATGGATTATATTAAATGGTACGTACATGATGCAATACTTATGTAATCTTTGTGCGAGTTAAATGTACTTCTAAAAGTTGCAAAATTTATAAAACTAATTACATGTGGATAAATAAACTTTTATAAAATGCTCATTTATCATTCAGTAATTATAATAATTCGTATAGGCATTTTATAAAAATAAATACTAGTAGCAAATTGGACGATCGGAAATATATTTAGTAAATGAATTATATATTCCCATACATATTTAAAAAATTAGGAAAGGAAAAATAATTATTGAAGACGGGATTTGAACCCGTACTTGCAGAATAGAATTAGAGAGTCTTACCATAGGGCCATCAGAACGCGATAAATATCAATGCTACAATTCATGCATTTATAAAGAGCAGTCAATGTTAACAAACTTTATGAATCTTTTTTTCGGAAATTTTGAGAAGTGCAATGAATGGCTCTGCATGGGTGTTAATTTGGTGAAAGCCTCTCGTAGAATTTTTTTGAACGAAATCGGCAAATCCGAGTACGTGGAGTCTCCTTGTAAGATACGAGGGGCATTCAAATTTGACCTAGACTTTATTTTTTGTAAATGTCATTGTTGTAAAAATCTAAATCTAAACTTTCATTGTTGGGATGGCAACTACCGCCTGTCACGCAAATGCAGCACCACTCATCCGGTTGCCATGACAACCGATTGTTTGTTTAAACTAAATGGCGGACAGCGATGTGTCGACCAAAGTGGAACAACGAATAATCTCCACACCGAAGGTGTGAAAGCATCTGAAATTCATCAGAGACTTCAAAGACAGTTCACTGAGTCATGTTTGTCTCGTTCATCCGTCTTTGCTTGGTGCAAAAAGTTTGAAGGAGGGCGAGAATCTACTAGCAATGAACCTCATAAGGTAAGGGCAGCAACTGCTGTCAATGATGGCATCATCGCACGAACAAATGAGCTGATAATGAACAACAGGTGGATTCATGTCCGAGAATTGGTTTCAATAATGAACATCAGTACAGGCAGTGTAGAGACCATCATCCACGATAAGCTGAAATTCAACAAGATATGTGCCAGATGGGTCCCTTAGCAACTCTCCGAGGATCACAAAACCACCCCGGTGGAAAACTGTTCCATGCTGTTGCAGCGATATGACAGGGAAGGTGACTGCTTCCTAAGGCGCGTTGTGACCACCGACGAAACATGGATTCATCACCATACTCCTGAAAGCAAGCGTGCGAGCATGGAGTGGCGACATACTGACTCACCATGACCCAAGAAATTCAAGATGACACTGTCGGCAACGAAAGTGATGGTGACTGTATTCTGGGACATTAAGGGTATCATTCAGGTCGATTTTCTGGAAGAACGTCGAACCATAAACGCACCTTATTACTGTGACATTTTGAGGACGTCCCTGAAGCCGGTACTAAGGAAAAAGCGACCAGGACTCCCTACCAATGGTATTTGTTTTCTGCAAGACAATGCCAGACTACACGCAGCCAAACTGACTATGGACACACTGACGGAACTCAAATGGGACATATACCACATCCTACATACAGCCCGGACCTCTCCCCTTGCGACTATCACCTTTTTGGACCATTGAAAGAGTTCTTGGGAGGGCAGAGGTTCGGCTCCAATGAGGAAGTGATAAAGATTGTCCTGACGTGGTTTCGACATCAACCTGAAGATTTCTACAGAACTTATATTCAGATGCTCCCAGAAAAATGTGTAGAGAAGCAAGGAGAGCACGTACGTCAACGAGCGAGTAGAGAAGATGAGGCAGATTCAACGTATTCTTCATCAACAGGAGTTGCAGCACAGCCAAGGTTCGCCAGAAGATATCGGGCAGCCTAGCAGTGACTATTATTTAGAAGATTCGTTACAAGCGCCCATTCTCACACGCGGTATTGTGCGGTTGTCGGACTTCCCCGCTGTAACAACTTTGCAAGTATTACAACGAACGGACGAGAAAGAAAATCCCCAAACAGGACGTCTACAGGTTATCGCACCTTTGGAGTCTAGCCGCCTACGTAGAGGAGAGCTTAGGCGTTTCCCTTGACTATATACAGGGTGATACAAAGTGTATTACATTTTTTTACATTGTTAACGACATTTTCGGTGTTTGCGCGTGCCTCGTAATTCATATGAAAGTATTGAATTGCTGGAAAGCAAACAGTGAAAATGTCGTTAACAATGTAAAAAAATGTAACACACTTTTGGGTCATCCCGTATAAGGTAGTTAACTCTCCATTTCTCTACTTTTAAGTATAAAAATTTTTGTAAGCTCCTCCTTCGCGTCTTTGGCGAGCTGTTTAGTAACTTTGCTCTTTTGTATTGTTTCTCATTACAATCCCTCTAACACTTTATGAAACGCTTAGTCGACTTTATACTGTAATTGTTGCGATATGCGATCTAATGCCAGAGTCTACTCAAACCAGAGTACCTTACTTTACTCTTTCTCCTCCTGGGTATTAAGAGTAGCAAAACGCTTCACGTTCTACTCATTTCACGTCTCTAAAGAGTTATATTAACTGTGTTTTAGTACTTAAGAGTCTTCTAAAGACTGGTTCTTTATAAAGACATCATCCTTTCAAGTTAAAAACTATTACTGGATAGTAACTGTTTTTTACCTACTAAGCAGTTCTGTTGCTCTGTATACTATTTTATTTGTGCTTGTTGAGTACACTATTAGTAAATACTTTTAGTTAATTTTTATTACTTTTAAGCCTGTAGGTAGAGTAGATATTATTTACCTGTTTGCAGCCATTTGGTTGTTGTGTTTTCTTAAAGTAAATTTTCCGTTTTTCTAATATGCCCTTAATACTGACGCATCCATTTGGATACTAATTCTAGTTTGCCATTGAATTAAGAAAAGCAAGTTAAACTATAATTGTCTATATTGCCTTTTAGACGGATCTATTGGTTAAGAATTAAACAGTTTATTTTGTAAGAAATTGATCATGTGTCACAAAGAATTGCGACATTAACGGTTTCCAATATTTCTAGTAGACGACATCTGCTAGTAAATAATGTTGAGTTAGTGTGGCGCCATCCATTGAGACAAATGAGACAAGTCTAAATCCGAAGAGACAAATGAGATAATCTCTTCTAATGAGGTGCCTAGGCGGAAGAAACGTAGGCGGCGCAGAAAGAAGCGCAAAGATGAATTGGTTGAGCGGGAGGTTCGAATGAAGGCGATACAGGAAGGTCGCCTGAAAAGAAAAGAGGCTTCTGAAATAATTGATCTGTGCGAGTGAATGTTTGCCTAGAACGGCTACAAACCAAGGAGGAGGAGATGAGAATCTCAAGGCAAGAAGGGAACTGGTCGCGACATTCAAGGACTGCAACGCGTGTGTGAGCGAATGTGCGTCGCAAGTTTCCATTGCTAATTCACCTCTTCCCGTAGTATTTCAAACAGGACTTTACTCTTCAAGCGGAACCCATGACGTCTCTGTGTTTCCCGCCGAAGAAAAATCTTCCCGCCAGCAGCCGCGTGCAAACCACGACTTCGGGCTTGAAAATAAGCTGTTGACTGTGTCGTTGCCCTCGAAACAGTGTCTTCTCTCGATACGTAGCAGAATAGTTGGTCGTCGTATCGGACGTAAAAGTGTGGAGTCGCACGCCGGCTTCGCAGCTCTCGATGTAGCTCGTTTCTCCGTAGAGGAACGAATTGCGTGTGTATTCCCCTGGACGATTTCCGCATACATACTAGTACTAAGGGTGTGTCTAAAAAGTCCGACCGGTCGCGACCGGTCAAAGCACGTCACAAAGCTCGTTTTGGAGCCGCCAGTGACTGACTCGAAATTTTGACTATGTCCGATCGACGCGGGGACGATGCAGGCATACTTAGCTGGCTTCATTCGTTTTAAATTTTCTCCCGATTCGGTAGACCCTCGATTCATAAAGTAACGACCGGTCGCGTTATGAAAACGCTCATTCACACACTAATACATACAGGAGAGCCTCGGCGCCTTCGCCTCTTATGGCAGGTAAGCCAATTCACCGATTTTATCTTTTTATTTTGGCTCTGTCAATATCGCTTATATCTCTTAGAAACTCCCGCTCGCGCTATGTGTTATTCTCTAAGACAGCGGTGCCCAATCTTTTTTTATCCGAGGGCCGCACTCACACTGAAATAAATTTCGCGGGCCAGAACACAAGCAAAACAAATATTTAAAATTTTTATATTTACCGAATTGTTGCATTTTATTAATGAGAAGTCTGCATCTGTTTTTCAGAAATCAATTTCTGGATATTTGGCTCAAATTTTGTAAAGAATAGAGATGATCGTCTGTCATACAAGAAATACAGACACAGGTTTTGCCCTCTTCAGCACAGAAAAAGTTTGTTCACACACGCAAAAGTCGTCACCATTTTCAGCCTGTGTTTGCGCAAATTATTTAGCGTTTTAATACTTTTCCTCGGCTCAACCAGCGGACTTCACTGTGAAATACGACGTCGTCATGTTCTGATTCAATTTCATTGAGAAATTCTTTGAAAGTCCTGTGATTCAGCGCATGGGACCTAATGAAGTTTACAGAGTCAACAACTACTTTCATTACATGTTCCAAGTTTAACTGCTTTCCACAGAGATTCTGCTGGTGAATAATGCAATGGAGCTCGAATGGGCGAGAGCCATTTGATTCGTTCGTTTTTCGTCGTATTCTCGAAACCAATCCATTGTTCTATCCAACCATGTTCTTGCACCATCTGTAGTCACTCCTACTAATTTACTCCAGTCTGGCGCAAGATCGTTGATCACTTTCGATACTTCTCTGAACATTTCTTCACCAGTAATTGTTCCATACATGCAATTCATTGCTGCGAGTTCTTCAATAATTTCAAACATAGGGCTTACACAACGAATAAACATTAACAATTTAGCAGTATCACTCACATCTGTAGATTCATCAGCAGCAATTGAAAACATTTTAAACTGACCTGTCTTTGTCTTCAGCTGCAAGAAAAGATCGCTTCCCAAATCCTTCACTCGTCTCGTAATTGTCATGCGTGACAAGCTTACAGCTTACAGCTTTTTCTTCCGGACACACTTCTTTCATTACAGCTAAGATGCACATTTTGACACATTCACCTTCAGACAAAGGTTTGACTTCCTTACTCAATATATGAGCCAGCCGGAAACTTTCACGGACGGCTGCTTCATTTCTTCTGTGATTGAAGAGTTTCGTTATTCCACCAATTTCTTCACGCAATTTGGCAATTTTTTGTTCCCGACACAAACCAACCTATTGATCATACTTAATTTTATGCTAGTTTCATAATGTCTTTTGATATTATGTTCTTTGAACACTGACACCGTCCCCTTACAGATGAGACACAACTGTTTCTCGTCTTCTTGTACAAAAATATACAAGTTCATCCACTTCTCCTGAAAATTTCTGCATTCCGAATCAATCTTCTGCTTCTTCTGATTCGACATTTTTTTATGGCTACTTTTGATACTGATTGCTGATTGATACCAATCGTTCAAATCGAGTGCAAACGATTAACAAGCTGACAAGAAACAAAAGAGCACCTATGACTGAATCGAATTACTGTATCCAAGCGCCAACGCTGCACGTAGTGACCGATTTGCATGTGTATCATGCAACGCGACAAAATAGTTCTAGCGTGAGATGTCAAAACCTGAAGTGAAAAAAAATTGAAAAGACCATGAAAAAATAAACATCAAGTAAACATAAATAAAAACGATTCGTTTTCCTGGTTTAAAGAATATCGGGTTTTTCTGTCCACTCTAAACACATTTTTTTCTGACCCATTATTTCAACTTTTACAGTAGTTCTCCGTTTTAGGCAAGCTGACTGCGCACAGTTGGCGTGAAATTATTTATATACATGACATACACACTCATTTTTATTTAAAAAGCATGATCATTTATAAACACGATACTCGATTCTAGGTATGAGCAGGGAAGAAATATCAGACCTCATTAGCGCCAGAAATTGATATAAAGAAATTATCAAGACTTGAATTTTAAAAAATTTAGAACATTCATCTTATATTCTAAGATTCTTCGAATATAAAGGCGGGCCACATGAGTGAGCTTCACGGGCCGAATTTGGCCCGCGGGCCGTAGATTGGGCACCACTGCTCTAAGATTTAGCCCTCTTAATCCATAGCTGCATGATGCATCTTAAAAATTTGTAGAGAGTGGGAATTTTCCTTATCTTTACTAGGCTTCGTTTATTTAATTTTGGCTAAAGAAATTGCAAATGAATTTTGTCACTAATGAATATCCAGGCTGTCTCTAATTGTATTTTTTTTTGTTCCTTATGACGGTTTTCCTGTGGAATCGCTCTGCAATATAAACGCTTAGCGTCGCCGCCATCCTCGTTCAGCGGTGCGTTTTTGGTTTCCCTTCAAGAGCCGTTATGGTCTTACGATTCCGATTAGGCCCATTCTTCAGACAGTGAAGTCCGCCGCTTACTTGTAAAAATAGTATTGCAACACAAACTACATTGTATTGCGTAACTTATTTGCTTCTCTAGGCCTATGTAAGGCTCTAGTCTGTATTATTTTTTTGGTGACTCCTTCTTAAAAGGGTCAGTTATTAAAACGACAGTTATAAGTTTCAGTGAATTTAATTGTTATTAAATTCTTTTGTGATTTTTCCGCGTGTTAGTGGAAGTCACGGGAGCAAGAGATCCTATCTTTGTATTGTACGCTTTAATTTCATACAAGTGAATAAAGATTAAGTTTAATATTTAAAGTGTATGTTCTCTGTCTCGTTTAAATTTAAGCTCAATTTTCACTGCAAAGGCTCTTTAATACGTGACATCTTGTCACGTTTGCTATATTCTCTAACAACCTATGATTTCCTGAAACTTAGGGTGTCTGCTGACCACTATTACCAGTATAAGTAATGTTCACAGGGCTACACCAGAGGAAGGGGTAGGTGGATGAAGTGGGAACGTCACAATATTAAAGAAGTTACATGTTTATATCACGTTTCATTCAAGTATTACTTATAATACTTCCAAATGAAAAGATATAAAGAATAATTTCAATACTAAGTACCGTAAACTCTTGAATACAGGCCTGGGCGTCTATTTGTCTCAATGGTCTGGACACCCCCGGCGATTAATCGAGACCTGGCGTTTATTTGAGACCCGGCGTTAAGGGCTATTCCCATTAACAGGGTGTCTAGCAAAACGATTTCGTAAAATTCCCTGACTTTTCTCGGTTTATCATGTAATTTTCTTTTGTATACGTTAGTAGCAAAAGACCAAGTTTTCTAAACAAACGAATACTTACTTACTTACTTACTTTTCAAACCCGCTTATCCGTTAGGGTCGCGGGGGCAGCAGCCCTATGGAGGATCTCCAGCGATCGCGATCTTCCGCCATCAGGCGCATGTCCTCCCTGGTAATATCCAAGCGACTCGAACCCAGATTCTCCATGTAGTCTAGCCACCTGGTTCTAGGCCGACCCCTTGGTCTCTTACCCACCGGCTTGGAAAATAACAACTGCCTAGGAAGACTAGTTTGCGGCATCCGAATCACGTGGCCATACCAGCGCAACTGAGACCTCTCAATGCGGAGAAGTAGCGGCTCAACACCTAAAGATTCCCTTATTGTATTGCTGTACACTCTATCTAGTAGGGTAACACCTGCAACACCTCTCAGAAATCTCATTTCGGCCGCTTGTACCCGCGATCGCACTCTTTCGGTCATTACCCAAGCCTCATGACCATAGGTGAGAATGGGGACAAAGATGGATTTGAAGACGGAGAGCTTAGCTTTGTTACTCAGCTCGCGTTTCGTTACCACGGATCGCCACAGTTCACGTCTGACACAGCTTGCTGCACCGATCCGAGCATCCAATTCTTTCTCCTGCCGTCCAACGAATTGATTACTTAATTGCCCCCACTAATGAATTATGACGTAATTAATTACGCTTATTAATTTTAATATGATGACGTCATAATAAAAATGATGAATTTTTAATTATTAATTTTGGTTTTCCAATTTTACCAGTAGAGGTGGTAGCAGTTTTTTATTTATTTATTTATTTATTTTTTATTATTATTTTAATGGGTAGTTATTGACATTTTTCAAATTTTTTGTTCCAATTTCGCATTTTTTGACGATTTTGTAAAATTCTCTGACTTTTCCTGGTTACAAAAAATTCCCCGAAAAAGACCCGGCGTTTATTTGGGACCCGACGTTTAATCTATTTTTAAAACCCCACCCGGCTTTTATTCGAGACCAGCGTGTATTTGAATACCCGGCCTGTATCCAAGATTTTACGGTATGCGCATTAAGTTATTCTGTACACTCGTTTGTATTACGCTGAAGAAGACGACTTGGTCATCGAAATGCGCATACGTAGCAGTGGCGACTCGTCCATAGGGGTTGCAGGGCTGCAGCCTTTCCAGCTTAAAATGAAAGTTACAATTCTTAATTTTTTTATATATTTCTCTAAAAACCATAATTTTTTTTCTGTTGGGCCTTATTTTCTTGTTTGTGATACAGTACCATTCGAAAGCAATTTTTATAACTATATTTGTATTTTGAAATAGTCCGTGTGCTATGCGAGCTTCGGCTAGAATGGCTAAGATACTCAACATTGGGGCTGCATTCAATTCAGCCCGAACCTAATCACTCAATCCAATGAAGGAATGAACTATAGAAACAGCGCGAAGGCAAGTGTCCATGCGCATCTGAAATATAATTCCTTGAATTATTTATGTATTATGCAGTAAACGCACCTGCTTTAAAATATTTTACTTACTATTATTTATAGTTAACAATTTACAACAAAATAATTAGTTTTAATAGCCTATTCATATTTTTTATGGTAGTGGCGATAACGCGTAATTTACATGGATTTTGGGCTGCAATCTTCGCAGTCCCAAATGACGTTGCTGAGGGTGTTGGTTTTTTACGACGGGTCCGACATTCGCTGATAATCTCGTCGAAGCGAGAAATAATCTGGAAAATCAATCTCTAAAATCTGAATAATCTTTTAATCTGAATATTACAATCGCCTAATTGTTTAAATTCTAACAATACAAAATAATTCTCCTTCAAAAAGTCAGTTAAGATTAATAAATCTAAAATACATTATTATAATATTTTAATGGGATGAATATTGTGAATAAAAAATCATATTGTGCATTTTTACATTCTGTTTGCTCAGCATTTAAAAAAATCCATCTCAGCTATATCATCTGCCAGCCTTCTATTGCCGCCATTTTGTCTGAGTGTGCAGGCCTTGTCTATAGGAGGCCTTGGGTAAGTGCGTTTCGGTTCAGGAACGTTTTCGCGTGACTTCGCCCTTGACTTTGCCCGTGACTTCCACTTCTGCCTCAAATTTGAAGTAAACCTGCCGAATGCGCCTATTGTCGTACTCTCTCTTGTGCCGTATGACAAATTTTGATGGTGTATGATTATACACTGTGGTCCGTGGATTAGTTCGCGTTTTGCTAGCCGTGTCGGCGAGTTACCGACTACTGAGTGTTTATGTGTTATACGGTGTGAAACGGGACATCGCCTTTAAACAGCTTGAAAATATGGAGATTGAGCGGAGGATAGAGCAAGAGGTGGGGACAGAACGAGAGATAGACGAGAAATCAATGTACCTTACTTTATTACTTACAATGTAAAACATTCGCTATGCTCCTTTTAATGCGGTTAGGGCCTAGCAAATACCATATTGTACAAGCCAACATTGGAGCTGGTTTGCCTTGTTTAAGGCAAACGGAGAGACTTTTGGACTCTCATCACCAGAAAATAACTGAAGGTGAGATAAGGATAGATGATCTTAAGGCACATCTTAGAAAATATGACTGTTGTGATGTTAAAATTTCATTAAGTGAGGATGCAACCCGAGTAGTTAAGAGCATTCGATATGACAAGCATTCCAACTGTTGCATCGGGTTTGTTCCTCCTCTTCAAGATAATGGTGTGCCCGAGATCACCATAGATAATCTATTCCATTACAAATCAATGTTTAAAATTGCCGAATACTTATATGTAATCATGGCGCAACCCTTGAAAAAAGGTGTACCGGCTATGTGTTTGAGTGTTTTTGGTACAGATAATACATTCACTTCCGAAACTGTACTAAAACGCTGGACAACAATTTTGAACCTATGTAAAGGAAACGGAATTAATGTTGTATTTATTGGCTCTGATGGCGATCCAAAACTTTTGAAAGCTATGTTGCAAACTGTTGGTCTGTTTTCTGAATTACCCTTTTCAATTCCAAACAGTACAAACGAACTAAGCTAAAGAATAAATTAAAAACTGACCTTACGAATCTGTGGATGCTAGAATACATGAGAGAGAGAAAGGAGACTCCACTTGTCCACAAGAACATTTTAATACACCATATATGTATACATTTCGGTCACAATAATTCCAGTACAAGACACTATACACATTGGTGCAAAATTAAAATGTCGTTTCTTAAAAGAAGGAATTGTTTTACCAATCGGGAAGTATAAAGCAAATGTTGATCACTTAAAAGTTTTAAAAAAGCAAAATGGCAGGGAAAAAATAAATATATTGGATACAGATTTAATGAAAAAAGATAAAATGAACTATGCAGCTGTAGAACGGATCACATCTGATAACGTTTTAAAATGCTCCTGGAAAATAAGAGCTATACAGGGACTTTGATATAATTGAAAATTACTCGTTACATTATTGATTCTCTTTTGGCACACATATCTTTGTATAATAGATTATATCACATCTGGTATGCAATTTTTTTCTTAAGGTATTGAGGTGTTGGATAATTTCTATACCACCATATATCTTAAAAAATAATTTCATCACAAGTAATACGTATCGATGCGTGGAGTTGAATGGCCATGCACTTATTTATTTAATATTAAAAATGCAAACATCTCCTGAACAGTTGCTTGTGATAATGACTGGTTCCCAACAATGTGAATCTTTTTTCAGAGCTTGTAGAAGCAAAAGCCCAGTTAGCTCTACAATTATTAACTTCAGTGTCTTGGAGGTATTGCATTCCATTCACAGAATTGAAACAGAACTAGCCATAAGAGGAGAATCAAGTGTTATCACATTTTCAAAGCTCCGTAAACACATGAGAAAAAATACCTTAAGCTTTTGTACAAATGACAAATTCCCCAATATTAATGATATAGAGAATGTTATCATGAATGCCAAATCAGATTTACTGATTAGTTATCATGTTATCATGAATGCCAATAATTGAAGTACTGGAATTAGTAGGAATAAAGAATGCTGTACAAAACATTATTGATGATGATTCTTTAGCATATTCTGACATTAGAATGACTGACCCCGTCAAAAAAGTATACCCACAAAATGATACTATCATTAGCGATGTATGGAGTAATAGGGAAATCATATTTTATGATGATACAGATACTGCTGCAGTCATTGAAATAAACACTGCAGTTGAAAGCCAAAAGGTCAAAATGAAAAAAATTAATTCCAAAATTTTCAAAAATTCCACTGACATTAGAGTCCTAATTATTCTTGACTATTTACGATATTTCCTATCAGCATTGAGTCAGTTTAGCAGCTATGATGATTTTTAGCTATGAATTTTCGTTAATTTATCAATTCATTTAGAGCTCATTAAAGTAGAGCAACTCTTGTTTATTTTCGAAGTAAGCGAGTCTATTGACTTTGTCTCCTACCCTTTTATGAATGAACTTGCCTTCAGCAGGGACAGTAAATGGCATAGATAGATTACGTTAGAATGCTGAGAATTACGTCAGAAAGCTTAGAATTACGTCATAATAGCCAAACTTTGGATAACGATTTCAAGCATTTTTTTTGAGAATTTTGAAAAACGGATAAGGAAAATTAGGCTTAGAATTTTGCGGAGAACAACGCTAGACACTTATGACCATCAAACCTGATACACCCTTTATTTGTGTATACCAAGGCTCATACTAATTCAGGATTCGTTAATACTTCGGAAAATAAACATAAAACTTAACGAAATTTTAACGCACTGGCAGCATATACTTTCAGTATCATTTGTTATGCAAATTCCGAGTTATCCGGATCACTACACTGAAAGCTGACATTTAAGCACGCTACACTGTGAGACTTGGTTTTGGTTTGGTTTGTTTGGTATTAACGTCCTTTTCAACTGCTATGGTCATTTCAGGACGGCGTTATAGGGGCCGCAAATTTTGCCTCGCAAGGGTTCTTTAACGTGCAGCCGGCAAACGACTACACGGGACCAACGGCTTTACTTCCCTTCCGAAGGAAGTGCGTGATCTCAGGATTTACCCCTGAAAAATCCTCGTCGTCCTCGGCCGGGATCGAACCCGCGTACTCGGGCATCAGAGGCGATCACGCAACCTGCTGAGCCACCGAGGCCGATTGTGAGACTTGGACTTAAGTATGAGCCTTGGTATACTAAATTACACATACGTATATCAAAATCTGTAATAATCTAAAAAATCTGTGTAATCTTAATAATCTCAGAAATCTGTGTGTAATCTTAATAATCTTTATTTAATCTTAATACTCTCTACCAAATCTTCATAATCTTTCGAATCTCCTAAAATCTAGAGATTTTATAATCTCGTCGATAATACTCGCCATTGTCGGACCCCTCGGTTTTTCAGTATTTTCAGTGACCAATCAAATCGCGGCTAATTATACTTAGTTGACCTAACAAAATTTTTCCTGTTACGACCACGTGCTGTGCTTATCGAAGGTAAATATTGTGCGGATTTTTTTTTTTTACTTAATAATAGCTTTAATAGTATTTAAATTAGTGTTGCTATTTAATAATACTTATTTCAAGAAATGAACGAAAAGATAAATTCTATTAAATATTTACAAAATATAAAAGGTCACTATTTAACATAAGCTAACCTATTATTATTATTATTATTATTATTATTATTATTATTATTATTATTATTATTATTATTCGCCAATTTTAATGTTAACGTTACTGCAAGTAAGAAACTTCCAGTGTCTTCTGATGTTTATCATCCTGTCCTTCTTATTTCTGGCGTTAACACAACCTTCCAGAAACGTTATACCGACTCGAATGGGTCTCCTTTTAATTTTAGGAAAGGCGACTATTCTGGTCTTTATAATTATCTTGCTACTTATGACTGGGATGATTTTTACTCCTTAGATGGGGTGGATGACAAATGGAATTTTCTTATTCACACCATTTTGGTTGCTATTAACATTTTTGTCCCAAAGTCGAACAAAACTGGCATAAATGATAAATTACACAGATTCCCAATCTGGATTCGCCAGGATACTATCAAATTATGGCATTTGAAGACTGCGAAGCATAGGCTTTGGAAAAAAAACTGAAGATCCCCATTCTTATAATGAATTTAAAACACTCAGCAAAAATTATAAACATGTTTGTAAAGTTGATTATAACCTTTACTATAGAAGTGTCGAGAATTCTTTGAACTCTTCTCCGGCCTCATTCTGGAGCGTGACCAAGAAGCTTTTGGGTAACGGCTTCCGTCAAGGTTACAATGGTGAATTAGTATCGAAAACAGATATTTTGGACTATTTTCAGTCGAATTTTGCAGGTAATGAGACTAACATTCAGAATCTTCCGAAATACTGGGATAGAGTGGAGGTGAAATTTAATGCACCCGCTTTGACAACTTCTGAATTAATTTCTATTGGGAACTCCCTGTCTGCCTCCAAATGTTATAATTATTACGGCTTTCCTGACTATATTTTCAAGGGCTGTCTTCACGCGATTTGCAACCCTTTATGTGACCTTTTAAACCTCTCTCTGTCGCAAGGTACTTATCCTACCGATTGGAAGACTATTTTTATTCTTCCTATCCCTAAAATTGTGAAACCGACCACACCGAAAGATTATAGAAAGATTGCCTTATCTCTTTTCCTGCAAAGATTCTCGAAACCTTCGTTGCTACTCATCTTTCAAAATTTGTTGATCCTTATCTTCCTGATATTCAGCACGGCTTCCGCAAGGCCAGATCGACCGAAACTAATCTTGCTGTGTTAACTTCTTACCTCTCGAAAGCTATTGATATTCGTCATCAAGTGGATGTAATTTACTTGGATTATTCTAAAGCCTTCGATAAAGTTCATATTGACCTTCTTCTCCAGAAACTAGAGATTATGGGATTCCAATTAAATATGCTATCCTGGATGCGCTCCTTTTTAACTGATAGATATTTTATGCTTTATCCTGTAAATAATTTCTGGAAATTTGGTAAAATCAATAGTGGTGTTCCTCAGGGTTCTTCCCTGGCACCGCTGCTATTCAATATCTATTCTGCAGACCTAATAGCTAATGATGTTCAAATTCTAATGTATGCGGACGATCTTAAAATTTTTTCGTGCATTGACAGTTGGCAAGACTGTATTAAAATGCAAGAAACGTTGGACTCAATTCTCTCCTGGTCTAAATCGAACGGATTAAGACTTAACTCGAGCAACTCACACGTAGTTTCTTTCTCCAGGAAAGTAACAAATTTTATTTTTGATTACAAGATTGGTCATGATATCATTGGGAAAAAAGATGAAATTAAAGATTTAGGCATTTTATTTAATTATAACTTATCTTTACCCCGCATATTGATAACATCATAAGAGATGTCTCCCGTAGAATTGGCCTCTTGAAAAGGCTTACCGCATTTTTCAAAAATCCATTAACTATCGTAAAGTTATTTATTTCTATTGCAGTTCCTAAAGTTACAAATGGTGTGTTAATTTGGTTTACTCATCACACTCAAAACTTTTTACTCCTACAAAAGAAATTTCTTGCATTTTTAAATTTTCTCTCAAAAAAATATAACAAGCATGATCTCAATATGGAATTTATAAATGTGTTTACTCTTTCCAATATCATTGGTAATATTTTTCTTAATGTCCTTAAGAGGATTGTTTCTGGAGCTGTTTGGATGCCCGAGGTTCTGTCATCTATCGGGCTGTCAGTTCCTAGAAAAAGTCGTCATAAGTGTCTTACTTTAATAACTCCTAGTACAAGGACAAATATTGGTGAGATTACTCCTTCGTATAAACTTGTTACTTTGTATAATAAAAACTTTTCTCATAAAGATGTAGACATTTTTAATGACCCAACCAATTCTATTTTTAAGATTTTAAATATCTGATTTTGATTTATTTGTTCCGAAATGTAATCTTTTTCTTTTGATTCCTTCCCCCGCTTGGGTTTTACCACCTGTAGGGGCAGTTTGTATTTGCTTGTACATTCTGATCTGATTAAATTAAATTAAATTAAATTAAATTATTATTATTATTATTATTATTATTATTATTATTATTATTATTATTGTTTGGGGAAGCCAAACTCGGATCAAGTCTGGAAGCCAATCCCAGAGGTGGTCCCAAAAGAGGGCCAAGCCTAAGGGACTCAAATGCAAGGGAGGGAAAGTTACGCACTCGTGGGAGTATTGATGTTTGGCCGTAGGAGTTTCCTTACTACGTGACAGGTGTATAGAATGGTGGCATTCTGTAAGGTTTTGTATAAGTGTGGGTTTATGTTTAGTGTTGACAGGCTTTTGTGTAGCGAGTGTGAAATAACCCCATTGGCAGAAAGAACGATAGGAACAATGTGTATTTTGTTAACTCCCCAAAGGCGTTTTATTTCGTGTGAAAATCCTTATATTTAGTGATTTTGTCAGTGTATGTCTTTTGTAAATTGTGTGTGTTGGGGATGGAGATATCAATTATGTAAGCCACTTTGTTTGCTTATCTACTAGTGTAATGTCTGGTCTGTTATGAGGGATAGTTTTGTCAGTGATTATAGCTCTGAAGAATTTGCCTCTTAATGTTGTTTGCATTATCACCAGGATCATGAATGACTGCTGGCTAAACGGTCACTTCCCTAGCGCCTGGAAGGACTCAATAATCCTCACTATTCCCAAGCCGGGACTTGATCCTGCTTTTCCCATCAGCTACAGGCCCATTAGCTTACTGCCAGTGCTCTCCAAAGTCTTTGAGCGAACTATTCTCAAGAGATTCAACGACTTCTGCGAGACAAACAACCTTATTCGTGAAGAGCAATTCGGCTTGTTGTCAGCTCCAGGTATGGAGGCTTGTTGCTGATTTGAACGGTCCTCTCAATCTTTCTATGTTTGGTGGTATCATCTTTCTTGACGTTCAAAAGGCCTTTGATCAAGTCTGGCATGATGGACTCATTTATAAAATGATTACTTGTGGCTTCCCTGATGGCCTTGGTTCGCTCCTTTCTGACAAACAGGACCTTCCGTGTTAAGGTTGGTGACTCCTTGTCTGACCCTTCTGATGTTAATGCTGGTGTTCCCCAAGGCTCTGTCTTGGGGCCTGCCTTGTTCAATTTCTTTATCCACGACTTTCCTAAGTTTACAAAGTGCAATCTTTACTTGTTTGCTGACGACGGGTCAAATGGAACGAGGCTAAGAAAGCGAATTTCAGTTTCATCGCGCTACAGGGGTGAAACAGCGCTCTCAGAGTGGACAACAAACTCTTGTTATACAAGGTAGTGATTCGTGCCATTTTACTTCACGGCATAAGACAGGGTCGCGGATATATTTATCGTATGGAGTGTGAATGTCCCTTAGCTTGTGTATCTTAGCTAGATGTTGATGTATGATGTTGGCTACCTGGTTATGTCTGTGTAAATAATCTGTCTGCGTGAGTATTTTGCAACTGGATATGACGTGATGGATGGTTTCCTCTGCGATATGGCATTTCCTGCAAGACCCATTAGTCGAATCTTCGATAATATGTTTTCTGTAGCTTTTAGTGTTAATAACCTGGTCTTGTATGGCAATCATGGTTCCTTCAGTTTCCCCAAAGAGACTCCCTTCACTCAACCAAAAGTTCGACGCTTTTTTGTCGACGTGCGGCTGGTTGAGGTCAGAAGGGTGTCTACCGTGGAGTTGCTTTCCGAGTCATGATTGAAGTTTAGTGCATGTTGTAGGAATGTTATGGGTGTTCTGCACGCTGTTCAGATTCAAAGGTGTGTATTTTGTATCAGCCATGCAGACTGCTTTGTGTAATGGTGATGTGCGTTGTTTAGAGTAAAAGAATTCTCTGAGTGATTGAGTCTGTTTCTGGTGTAGATCTGTTATGTCAATAAGACCTTGCATAAATCCTAGATATTTGTAAAATTCGTCATTTTCCATAGCAGCAATGTGATCTGGTTCATCTAATGTGAAGCCCCCTTCCCTGAGTACTCCATTTTCAATGTGAATGGTTTTGCATTTGTCCAACCCCAATTGCATGTGTATATCTTTTGAAAAAGTTTGTTTAATGTCAAGTAATTGGTGCAATTGTGTTTGCGTGGAGGCGTAGATTTTCATGTCGTCCATGTAGAGTAAGTGTTAAAGCGTGTAGTGGCAGATTTTATTGTGTTTAATCGTGTAGCCGTAAGTTGTGCTGTTCAGTCTGTTTGAAAGTGCATTTAGTGCAAGACAAAATCAGAGTGGGCTCATTGAGTCACCCTGGAATATGCCTCGGTTTATTTGTATTTTGTCAGTCGTGATGGTTTCACTGTTGAGTGTGAGGTGAAGTGTAGTTCTCCAATGCAGCATTGTACTTACTGTGTGGATATAACTGTAAGAGCCCCTATGTATATAAGTAGGTGTATGTATTCTAAAGTTTGATTTTCTTCAATGTACTGTGGTAAGATATATGTGTTCATATAAGATAAAATTTCCCCCGTTTTGCTGTTTGTTTATTTTAGGTATACCTGGTCTTTGTGTGGGATCTTTTCCCGTGTAAACTGTAAGGCATCTTTGTAGGGTGTCATTTAATGTTTCAATAAGTTTGGTATTCTTGTTGTGTTGTGCATGAATATCATAGTGAAGTTCATTGTTGAATGCGTGTTCTACAAGTTCAGTAGTGATGTTAATGTTAGTGTTTGAGTCTGCTTGTTGAGTGTTGGTTTGTGTAGATGGCTCGTGTTCTTGTAGCTGTTGTGCAACTTCTTGCTTTATTTTCTGTAGCGTGGGTAAGGGTATTAAATTGTTCCTAACAATTGTGCGGCGCTGATCTGCAATGCGTTGTTCAGTGACTGTGATGTGAGGATATGTCTCTTTGAAATTGTCATATAAGCGTTGTCTGTAAGCTGTAGTGTCCGTTTCCAATTTAGTGACTGCGTAGTAGACTCGCATGGTAAAATGGTTTATGTCATTGGTCAATTTCATGCGTTGGCGTTGCTTGCCTGCCTTAGTAGTCGAGGGCAAACAAGCTCTTGAAACAAAAGGGACAGGTTGTAGCATTGCAGTAGCCGAACAGGGGTTGGTGCTGCTTTCGCCATCAGTGGCCCTGGGAGATTGTGGCATAGTTTTCGAACGTGAGCCTCTGCCTAACCCACGAGCGCGGACCTTGGTAACCCGGCTGACGTCCGAACCGGTATCAGATAACGCACTAGCACTAATCATAGTGATCACCAATAAATGGGTGGTCCTGTTAGCCATCTCCATCATCAGCAGGCCCTTGGCCGATGTAATCAGCTCATCAGCCCTGCTGGGTCATCTGGACCCTCAAGATTAAGTTAAGGGTAGACTAGATCAGACCTGTTAACCAGGACCATCTCCCTAAGATGTTGCTCCCCTCGCATGACGCGGACGTAGGACCATACGAGGGTTATTATTAATTATTATTATTATTATTGTTTGGGGAAGCCAAACTCGGATCAAGTCCGGGAGCCAATCCCAGAGGCGGACCCAAAAGAGGGCCAAGCCCAATGGACTCAATTGCAAGGAAGGGGGAGTTACGCACTCGTGGGAGTATTGATGTTTGGCCGTAGGAGTTTCCTTACTATGTGACAGGTGTTTAGAATTGTGGCTTTCTGTAAGATTTTGTATAAGTGTGGGTTTAAATTTAGTGTTGACAGGCTTTTGTGTAGCGAGTGTGGAATAACCCCAGTGGCAGAAACAACGATAGGAACAATGTGTACTCTGTTAACTCCCCAAAGGCGTTTTATTTCGTGTGCAAGATCCGTATTTTTAGTGATTTTGTCAGTGTATGTCTTTTGTAATATGTGTGTGTTGGGGATGGAGATATCAATTATGTAAGTCACTTTGTTTTGCTTATCTACTAGTGTAATGTCTGGTCTGTTATGAGGGATAGTTTTGTCAGTGATTATAGCTCTGTCAAAATATAGTTTATGTGTGGTGTTCTCTAAGACAGTATCGGGGATATATTTATAGTAAGGAGTGTGAATGTCCCTTAGCTTGTGTATCTTAGCTAGATGTTGATGTATGATGTTGGCTACCTGGTTATGTCTGTG
>JAHWFO010022644.1:297-16601 GCA_023313115.1 Rhysida immarginata
ATCACCTATAACCACAAAAGCACCTCCAGTTTTTCCTTCGATGTGTGATTCATGTGTGTAAAGATCTCAAGTGCAGCTTCATGCTGCATATGATCCCAATTGTAAAAATGAGATAACTGAAATTCCCAAGGGTGTTTTGAATATAAGTAATTCAAAGGGGCCTTATGACCTGGATAATGCTCACTACAAAACAGGTAGATTCTTCATCTCACCTCTGCTTCCAAATGTAGGGGAAGGCAACCAGTAAAAACATTGAGGGCTTCATTCAGAGCAGTAGGATAAGCACCTGTGAGAGCCAACATAAAGGGACGTTGGGCTGCCCACAGGCGCTTGCGGACTCGGGAGTCATGAGCCCAGACCCCCCAAATTTCAGCGCCATATAGCATCATAGGACGAATAACCCGAAGAAGTTTTTTCCTAGTTTGTTTTGAAAGGCCCCAGTTTTACCTGCATAAATATAAAGGCGACTGCCAATCAATCGTGTCTTTTTTGAGGGGTAAGTTACATGATCTAACCACAAACCAGAATTATCCAGAACAAATCCCAGATACTTAAGATTGCGGTCAATTGGAATTATATTGCCATCAAGTTTAAAAATAGGAAAGCGTATAACTTTATTCCATGGACAAAAGATACACTTCGTTTTTGATAAATTAAATCTCAAAGAACAAGAATTTGCCCAAGCCTTACATCTCTCCCAAGCCAGAGGGACCATCTTCTCTAGTTTCTTAGCAGATGGGGCCGAGATGATTACCAGCCCATCATCTGCAAAAGCTTGGAATTTACCCCTACCAATATCGCAGCACTGCAACGCCTGAAACCAACCCTCCATGAGGATATTCCAGAGAATTGGTCCGAGTGAAGAGCCCTGAGGGCAACCTCTTTCCATACTCCAGTTCACCCCACAACTGTAAACCATCCTATGCTTAAAGAAATCCCCAATCAATTCCTTAAAAGGAATATCACATAAAAGGTTGCTGATGGCTTTCATCATACTGTTATGATCAGGGCTATTAAAAGCATTGCAAATATCCAATGACAAGACCACACTATGTTCCTTTGAGTCTTTAATATTCTTTAGGGTTTTTAAAGCATTCTCCACAGCCATGACTGTACTTCTACATGGTCGAAAACCGAACTGGTCTTGGTTTAGGCTACCAGTGGTTTCCAGAATGTATAACTAACCTATGTGCACAAATTTTATCTAAAAGACGGCCTATTGCAGGCATCAGACAAACGGGACATTGGGAATCTCCTTAATCCATTCATGCGCATCACTAATTAGATGACGAGGCATTTGGCTACATAGAATGATTGCCTGGAACTGAACTGCACATCCCAGGGAGTTTTAAGCTGTGTCGAAGCATTCCTACCCAGGCAGGACCTTCTCAGGTGATAGACCGAGTCAGAAACAGCCCCTCTTCAGGGACTGCTGCCATGGGCAAGGAAAGGGGCCGCGCTAGTTTGACGGTCTCGCAGTCCCCCTCCAGCCCACTACCACAGGGAACCTCATAGATTCCGCTGTGATGTCCCCGTGCCTCGCAAGATGTTCTGCGGACGCTAACCCACCAGAGCTGGGTTAATTGAAAGTGAGTAGGGTTAGTGTTACCCAACACCAACAATTGAAGAAACTTTTATTAATATAAGAATTAAAACCAAAGAATTAAAATTAAAATTAATATAAGGCCTGGATCGGGGTGATAAATGTGGCTACCATCACACAACCTTACGTGCGAACGTTTTCGGCACAATCAGGGATCCTTGGATGGTAGAGGCCGACAAGAGTGCCAGCTGTCTTCATGACAAAGACAGCTGCCTCAAAGCCAGGATGGACTCTAGACATGTCAATCCCCACGCCCCAAAGACCAAGCTGACGTGCTCTATGCGATCCGGGCTTACCCCCGGAAGCACCACGTTCTGGTATTTGGTGCGCTTCGAGCGTGCAAGGTCGGACAAGGTTTCTACGTTCGCATCCCAGGCCACCGCGCAGTCCGCTATAATAACCCGATCAGGAAGGTGGAAAATATGATCGGGTTTTAAGCACTCCCCGGTTGTAGTGGGGCACACCAGCTCTCTCTCCACCCGGATTCCTGGACTGGCGCTGGTAACCATCCCGGATATTAGCTTGGCCAGATAATCATGCCTAACTACACGGGGGAGATGCACGGACTCGCATTCGTGAAGAATGTGAAACGCAGTCTCGGGTCGTCTGTTGCATCTGCGGCAAAGTCTCGATTCAGGTAAGTGGGACTGCTTATTCGTAAGGGCACGACACCAGATTGGACTGAAGCTGCAGTGCCCTCACACAGTCCCCCTGGCACAAGACTTTGCTTCCGGCCCGTAACTATTCATTGGCAATAGGGTCCCCTTTGAAGGCGAAAAGATCTTTGCTGGTATAACGGCCCTCCTTACTAGCCGCCAGCTCTGCCCAGTGGTGTAACAAAGCTTGTTTTACTTGGTCTTTCTTGTTAACACCAACCGACACGTGGAATTCCCCATAAAGACGCTGAGCGTAATCATCCATGACCGGCAATTGTAGCACGGCCGTGGCAATGGGGGAATCCAGCCTCTTCAGGCGAGCAAACGACTGGATTTGGGCCTCGACAGAGGCCAGACGTAGCCAATGTATACCGAGTCCACCTTCCCTGCTTCTGGCGTAAACCAGGCAGTTAGGGAACCCTACGGGCAAATGCAGCCAATGCTTCACGTATTGTCGGATCTTTTTATCAACATGATCAGCGCTGGTGCGGACGAATAGCGAATTACCCAAGGTGAAAAGCAACCGAGGGATCACTACCGTCCGTAGCAGATGCAAACGTTTAAGTGCCGCTCCTGAGATGATATCCAGGAGTTCCAGAACAGGGCGCCATTCTAAATTTGGCTCCTTTCCAGCGAAGATCTTCAAGCCAAGATACGACAACGACTGATCAAGTGGGAGCGGCAAGATGACATTTCCGCTCCCCAACTCTAACGGCCGAATGTGTTAAGTCAGACAGCCATCAGAATCAAACCCCCAGCCGAGGTACCTCGTCTTGGAATGGTTTAAAACCAAGCCCTGACATAAGAGGTAACGCTCCGACTGGTTGACCAGCAATTGCAGCCCCTGACTATCGCTGGAAAGGACGAGAAGATCGTCAGCGTAGGCCTTGGCAGAGATGGAGATCCCAGACGCGATCCAACCCTGCTTCATTGCTGTTGAGTCTGGCCAAAAGAGGGTCCAACATTAAATTAAACAAAAACGGTGACAGCGGATCGCCGTGCTTTATCCCACTTTGCCATGACCTTTATTAGAGTGACCTTGTTGGGCCAATTGTACATGTAGCGCCACTTTTCAATAGAGTTCCCGCCCTACTGGGAGCTAGAAACTTTAGCTTCATTTTAATAATGGAGCTCATGACCATGAATATCTATAGACCGTGCTGAAGAGTAAAGCACTGTATAAAGAAAGTAGAGACAATCATTGTTGCAGGCAGACATTTTGATTCCTTTTTCATATGATGATTGCTTCTTGTTTTGAAAGTGTTCTGCAGTAAATTCAAACTTGTAGATTTAACACTTCCTCCTTGACAAAAGTTAGAGAGGAATGTGCTTCTGAAGTTTGAATTAGCTGCAAACAAGAAGTAATCGTCAATTTAAATAGGATACAAAATGGCTGCCTGCAACAATGGAATGTCCATACTTTCTGTATATAATGCTTTACCGAAGAGTCGTTTTTTGCCCCCTCTATTGCATGAATTTGGCTACACCTCAACTTAAAAATGTATTTTAACGATCGTATATCGTAACAAAACTGTCAGCTAATATTATGTATTTGTTCCTTGACACGTAATAGTAGCTGACAGGTTTGTTACATTGTACGATCGTTAAAATATATTGTTAAGTTGAGCTGTAGCCAAATTCATGCAACAGAGGGGGCAAAAAACGACTCTTCAGTAAATAGTATTACCACGGTCTATAGATATTCTTGGTTATCGAGCTCCATTGTTAAAATGAAGCTAAAGTTTCTAGCTCCCAATAGGGCGGGAACTCTATAAAAAAGTGGCGCTGCATGTACATTCAGCCCAAAAACGCCTGCAGCGCCGCCCTGTCGACAGACAGAAAATTTACTTTCATTTTCAGTTTCAATGAAAAACCTCTATCGCAGGTCATGGTCGGCCCTGATTTGATCTATGCGGCACCTGTTGCGATCTGTTTTCTTTAGCTTCTCGAAACAATGGAAAATGGCCGAAGCTCGATGACCATGGATATCTATAGACCATGGTATTAATAAATACAGCAATCCAATTGTTGGACTACAACAATGGAATTCGCTGCCTGTGCCAACACCTCCTAAAGATAAGGCCTGAGCGCGAAAACGTCATACATTGTTACATCATCATCCGAAGACCGAGACCAACGAGAGACAGGCCAGGGACAACACCATCTAAAGAGGAAGCCTGAACGCGGAAACGTCATCCATTATTAAAACGTCATAAGTAGTCATCTTTAATCGCATTTCTACCAATAATAAAGCCTAAATTATGACTAGGTATGATGATGTAACAATGTATGAAATTTTCGCGCTCAGGCTTTGAGTAGAGGTGGTGTTGCCAGGGCACTCAAAAGTCACATGATCATCGGGGTCCGGACAACAAGTTATCCTTCAGTGTCTCCATCTTGGATTTTAACAATCGGTCTTTTTTCGTTTGTTGGAAACAATGAAGGATGGATTGTTGCCCGAACCCCGATGATTATGTGACTTTTGGGTGCCCTGGCCTGTCTCTCGTTGGCCTTGCCGAACACCGTAGCCCAAGTGAAAGACAGGCCCTGGCCAACGCTTCCTAAAGATAAGGCCTGTGCGTGAAAACGTCAGATATTGTTACATCATCATCCGAAGATACGTTTAATCGCATTACTACCAATAATAAGCCCTGAAATGTAATTAAACGTATCTTCGGATGATGTTTTCACGCTCAGGCCTTATCTTTAGGAGGCGTTGCCTGTGCACAGACCAGGGGATTAAAAGACTATGCTTCAAGTAACAGGCCTTATCTTTATTATATGTCATTGAAAAATACTGTATAATTAAATGTAAATGCAGTACATTAAAATAAATAAATGCATAAAGCAAGCCATGTTTCTTTAATTTAATTTTTCATATTATTTCGTAATATGGATGAGTGATGTGTAATTCGTATAAATTTTTTAATATTATTGAAATATTTTAATAATAAATGTTCAATTTCAGTAAAAAATATTTTCCTAAATAAAAACATAAATAAAATTTTAAATATTGTGAAACATTTTAATTTTCGTCTAAAAATATTTGTTGAGAATACTTTTTATATTTTGAACTAGCAGAAGTACCTGGCGTTGCCCGAGATAATTACACTTTTAGGTAAACAGAACAATCTCAAAAAATTAAATTATAACTCCCAATTGGTTAAATAATAACTCAATCAAACAACACAGAGCAAAAAGACTATCCATTCTACAAATAATACGAAAAAAAGGAATTCTAGCTGATATACCGGGACTTTATCTAAACTCTTCTTGACTTGCCTCACCACTGCGGAGCATCACCAAATATTTTAGACTCAAGTTTTTCTTGTCCTTGACGTAGAAGCTTTTATACCCTTTTGCTCTATTCGAAACTCCCATTGTTCAGATGATTCAAATGCCCGTATAGGCTTTTTCTGTTTTAGTTGCAGAGTTTCTTTGACCAATACTCGTTCTTTCTCTTACCTTTCCAGACACATAAATGTTTGCCATTCGTCGGGACGTTTGATATGGAGCTCAAGGGAGACACGCATTACTCCTTTGTCTCATCAATAGACACTGCCTAATTAATGTTCTGTCACTACATCATCATTCTATGCTCATTATTAACTTAATTCTTGGAAACGAACGTTCAATCGTCGCATTATCAGTATCTCGGTTTCCAAAATATACTCATTCCCACAGAATATAGTCAAAATCTATTTTTATGAAATGTTTGGATTTAATGTGCTACCAAGTAAGCTAAGTTTTAACCACTGTGTGGCTCGGACTTTTTTTTTATTAAATTTTGCAATATCTTAAAAATATACGCATGAAAACGCTTAGAATTAATACAGTAGTATTTTTAACGAAAATTCGAAAAAAAAATTTGTAAAGTTCCACAATGGATGGACCTCTCCAGGGATGCCACTGCTAGCCTAAATAATTTCTTACTCACGTAATCTTACTTTACATGTACACTTGATGTTGTTGCAATTCTTACTCTTCTCTCGATGCCTTGAAGCAAAACTTGCCCATTAATCACTTTGTGTAGTCTAGAGGTTGCCCATTCTTCTATTTACTTGCTTAACGTTTGCTCAATACAGCACGGAGTTAAAGGAGTGCTTCCTGTGTCGTCTTTTCACTCTTTCTCAATAGTCTGCTAACTCTCTATTATCTCCAGTTACTGATCATTTTTAAATTTTTTCAAGAAATTGTTAAGTACTAAGAACTCTCTTTTCTAAGAAAAGCCTGAATAACAGGAATTCTATGCATTGTTACAAATTGAAACTTATCTATATTGCATAAACTTTGCCTTGCATTGTTGGTCATGATATATAAATTGTTGATCATGCATAGTGTTGGTGCATTGCGTGTTGACACCATTGTTGATACCTATTGTTGTACAAACATTTCCTTGTATTGTTGGTCATGAGATATTTATCATTAATATGCCTTGCCATAACCATGAATATTGATTTTTTAACGATTATTATTATCTTTTCGTCATCTGAGGTAGACAGTGACCTTCCTCATGCTTTGAAGGTCCAGTATGCAAAATTTCATCAAGATCGTAATAAAACTGTAGATTTGTATAAAAAACAAACCCACAAACAAACCCACAAACATCCTTCTTTATATATATAGACGAAGAAGATTTTATTGTATTACATCTTTATGGGCAATAAATGTATTATTATTGTTATTATTATTATTATTCTTGTTGTTGTTGTTCTTGTTGTTGTTAAAATTTATCGTCATAAATAAAAATAATTTTTTAATGTATAATATTATCATAAATAACTTTTATATTATTGAAATACTAGAGAGTTTAACTGACACGCCAACATGAAACGCCCATGATGTTTTTGTACGCGAGGGCGACGAGATAACAAGGCCTGGAAGCGAAAAAGTCACCTGACAAATGGGTGCTAGCAACAATCCAATCTTCATTGGATGTTAACAACCCAGGTGTCTTTTTCGCTTCCAGGCCTCGTTATCTCATAGGTCTCATTTTGTACGTGAATGACGTTGCAAGAACATCACTTCCGCGTAAAACTTTACGTTGACTCGTAGAGTTCACAGAGCTATGCCAACACCTCCAAAAAAGAAAGCCTGTGCACTGAAAATTCATACAGTTACATCATCGTAAAAAGGCATTGTTAATCATATTTTTACTAATATTAAGCCCTAAATTATGACTTCTTATGAACATGTAACATTGTATGAATTTTCCGTGCACAGGCTTTCTTTCTAGGAGGTGTTGGCTATGCGCACGACGCGAGTGACGTTTCCATTTCGACATTCAGGTTGCCTCGAGGCCAACGAGAGACAGGCCAGGGCACTCAAAAATCACATTATCATCAGGGTCCGGGCAACAATCCATCTTTCATTGTTTCCAACAATTAAAAAAATATCGATTGTTAAAATCCAAGATGGAAACAATGAAGGTTACATTATTACTCGTACTTGTACGGTCAGGTGATTTTTCCGCGCCGGGGTCTGTTTTTCTTGTTGACTACGGGTTGTCTCGAGGCTAACGAGATAACAAGGCCTGGAAGCGAAAAAAATCACATGACCAACTGGGTGCTAGCAACAATCCAATCTTCATTGTCTCCATCTTGGACGTTAACAATCAGTGTTTTACCTTTTGTTGGAAACAATGAAGGTTGGATTGTTGCTAGCACCCAGTCGGTCAGGTGACTTTTTCGCTTCCAGGCAATACCACCTAGAGAGAAACCTTGCTCACGGAAAAATCTTACATTGTTATATTACCTATCGTAGGGACAATTTCAGGCTTATTATTGGTTGATATATGATTAATAATACCCTACCGTATATGATGTAACAATGTATGACGTTTTCGCGCTCAGGCTTTGAGTAGAGGTGGTGTTGTTCCAGGCCTTGTTATCTCGTTGGCCACGGGTTGCCTCCATAGCCCACGAGAAAGACAGGTCCTGGCGCGGAAAAGTCACCTGATCATCTTAGTCTGTGCAACAATGTAACCTTCATTGTTTCCATCTTGGATTTTAACAATCAGAAAATTTTTCGTTTCTTGGAAACAATGAAAGTTACATTGTTTCTCGGACTAAGATGGTCAGATGACTTTTCCGCGCCAGGGCCTATCCTTCTCGTGGGCTACGGGTTGCCTCTCCCGTTAAAACGTGGTGAGTTCGACGTGAACCTCTCCTTTCCCACGTTAGCTTTTACACGAGTTTGATTTTTTATTTCAACCCCTGAAAATGGCCAAATTGAACATAAAAAGTCTAAATATATATCTATGTAAATAAATATATATAAATATTATTAACATATATTAATATATAATTACTAGCAGAGACAGCCGGCATTGCCCGAGATAATTACAGTTGTAGGTTAAACAGAACAACCTCATGAAGTTAAATAATAAATTTGTTTTCAGTAATTCTACAATTTCCGTCTATAGACGAAGCAGTTGTTCAGATGTTTGCGATACCTGGATAACTTTTTGTCATCTCTGCCCAATACTCATTCATTTCTTCGCTCGCATTTCGATAGATATGAATTATTGTTATAATCCTTCGAAAGATTATTATAGGACATAACACCATATACTTTTTGGTTTGAAGAGTTGAGTTCATGTATGCTTTGTTATCGGTTTGCGTCCTCTGTCATCTTTCACTCTTTCTAAATAGTCTGTTAACTCTCCATTATCTCCAGTTACTGGTCATTATTAAATATTTGCAAGAAAACGTTAACTTCTAAGAAAAGCCCGAACAATAGGAATTCTATGTATTGTTACAAATTCAATTTTGTTTTATAATTCTCAGAGGTGGGATGGGACCATCATTCTTAATGAACCTATTTATATTGCACACTTTGCCCGGGCTTTACTTACCCTCTTGTTGTTCTGTCTCAGATTAAAATGTTATCCATCTTCACCCCCGGGGAGCGTCATGGATACTTTAGACCAGGGCCATCCAACTCGTGCACGTCGCCCGCGTGCAACATAAAATGCTCGCGGACAAAGCTCACAGGCAAAGCCGAGGATATAGTCCAAAACTCAGGAGGGAAGTGGGTATAGTTTTCCTATGCAGTGTTCCCAGACTTTAGGGGGCGATTGCATTAAATGAGGCATTATTTCTATTGTTACTGATACTTGCTTGTTTTTCGTCTCGCATAACATGGCACACATTCCTAAAAAGCATAAAATCACTGAACCAGTATTTAAACCGCAATGGGAGAATATGTTTTTTTTTCATTGTTCACAGATCGGATTCGAAATGCTTATTATGTGATCATGTCCTATCGGGGAAAAAATATAATTCTAGCTGACATCGAGAAAATTGTCACATTAAAACGAAGGAAATAAAATGGTAAGCTGCCTCGTTTTTTTTTTACAATGTCGAAATCTTGGATAGCCCTGCTTTATAATTTCCCTTACCATTTATGTAGAAGCTCTTATACACTCCTGCTCTAGCCGAGCTTCCGTTGTTCAGATGTTTCCAATGCCCGGGTAGCTCTTTATCTTTCTGTTGCAAATTTCACTGATCAATACTATATACTTCTTTCTCTTTTTTTTTTCGCCACTCGTCCGGACGTTTTTAGGGAGCTCAAAGGAGACCCGTGTGATTCCTTAGCGTCCTCGATCATTGCATAATCATATTTATGCTCATTGTTAATAATTCGTTACCCCCTCCCTAAAAGAGGTTAATATGGTCAGGGCCGGCTCTACCATAGGTGCAAGCGGTGCAATTGCACAGGGTAGCAAACTTTTAGGGGCGGCAAGGGTAATATAGCATTCTGCACGGGGTGGCAAAATTGCTAGAGCCGGCCCTGAATATGGTTAATTATGTAGTGCAACACCAGTTAATGTGTTAATTATATAGTGCAACACCAGTTAATGTGTTACCAAACTTTCAACCCCCCTTTCCCCTTATTAGGGATTGAATTTCGAAAAACCCTTTCTTAGTGCTCAATTACATTTTGGAAAGAACCTCTGTACGAAATTTCAAGTTTCTAGGCCTTATGGTTTGGGCTGTGCGTTGATCACTCACTCAGTCAGTTTCTTCTTTTATACGTATATATGGATTATTACTTGTGGTTTTTCGGACGAACTGATTACATTGATTAGTTCCGTCCTGTCAAACAGGACATTTCGTGTCAAGGTTGGCTGCTCCATGTCTAATCCTTGTGACGTCAATGCTGGTGTTCCCCAGGGTTCTGTCCTGGGCCCTGCACTGTTCAACTTTTTCATCCATGACTTCCCAACTTTTACTAATTACAAGCTATACCTGTTCGCTGACGACGCAGCCATCATGACTACTGACCGCAATCCCGCTCACGTCATATCACGGTTACAAAAGGCCTTACATTTGCGCGAGAAATGGTTTGCAAAGTGGAGACTGGACCTAAACGCTGACAAGTGCAAGGCGATGTTCATTACGAAGAAACTTCGGAAACCACCGAGTCCTCTCTTCCTTTCTGGTAAAGAGCTCGAATGGGTAAAACATTACAAATACCTCGGAGTGGTAATAGATGCCAAGCTAAATTGGGGTGACCATGTCTCCTACGCCATCAACAAGGCAAAGAAGGCAAAATTCAGTCTGGTAGCTCTTCTGGGGCGAAACAGCACGCTTGGATTGGACTGCAAACTATTGCTGTACAGGACGGTAATCCGAACCATCTAGCTTTATGGTATGCCTGCCTGGGCTACAATATGTAAGTCCAGATGGAAGGACCTCCAAACCTTCCAAAACGTTATCTTGAGGACCATTGCCCAACTTGACAGAAGAGTTGCAACAAATACTTCTATTGTGGACGATTTTGAGATACCTCCCATTGGTAGCTATGTACAGGAGTCACTGAAGAAGTTGCTTTCGAAGATTAGGGACCATCCCAATCCTCTGGTTGCAGATATTCTGGAGCATCCACTCACGTTTAGAAGTTTCCACAACCATCGCAGGCCTCGACACGTCCTGGACATCAATTTCGACGACATCCAAAAGGCCATCTTTCCCGATTACTGGATCTCATAGTTCCTCGTGCCCCTCGTCAATCAACAATCAACTTATTCGTCATTATAGGAAAGGACCCAATCTTATCCACTGGATGACTTAACTAGATTTCATCTGGCTTCTTCCTTAGTTTAGTGTACTTTCCCTGGTTACTTCCTGGATGAGTATGGCAGTGAAAGCGTTGCTTTCGGACCGCTCGTTTCGTTTTCCCTGCGCTGTTCGATTGTCGATCTTACTCCAGCAATCAAGTATCTAATAGAACAAAAATCAGGATAAGGAGGCAATGGCACCAAGCACGAGAGCCTTGGCTTAAAACCAAATATAATCGACTTACGAGAAGAGTACATGAGGAAGTAAATAAACTTCGTAACGAGAGATGGAATGAGACCCGGGACAATTCTATCTACTGCATGATTCGAGCCTTACAAAACAAAAAGGCCATGAACATTCCACCGCTCTTAGACACTAATGGACATTTTATAACTAATGACCAAGACAAAGCACAGCTTATTGCTGATTCGCTTAAACAACTATTTGGAACTCCAAAGGATGATCGTCCAGAAGGACTAGAAATATCCAAAATGGTAGAAAGCAGCATAACAAAGTATTACAACAATAGCCATCATGTGGCCAAACATAATATACAGGTAGCTGAGATTCAGAATTGCTTTAACAAACTCAAGAAAAAGAAGGCACCAGGTAAAGACACTATTAATAACAATGCTTTAAAAATCTTACCGCAAAATGTAACTGGTGATATCACTAAAATTATAAACGACTGTTGGGATAACTGTTACTTTCCGGATACATGGAAACTGTCTGTTGTCTTAAGTATCCCTAAACCCGGTCAAAATCCTGCAAGCCCTGTAAGCTACAGGCCCATCAGTTTACTGTCTTCTATACCCAAAGTCTTGGAGAGAACAATTCTCACAAGATTCTTAGATTTCTGCACAACCAATAATCTCATCCGTGCAGAACAATTTGGTTTTCGGGCGGAACATTCTTGCCGCTCCAAGTTTGGAGACTTATAGCAGATGTTAACACTCCCCTTAATCGTTCGATGTATTGCGGCGTCATCTTCTTAGATGTTCATAAAGCATGTTCATCACAAATATGCAAATTAGGACACATTCAAAATTTATCTCAAAAACCGTAAGGGATAGAGAATAAAAAACAATTGCAAACTTGTTCAGCATAAAAAAACAAACAAAACAAAAGAAATCATCCAATTCGGACCAACCAATCACCCACAATCACGTGGTGAACTGTTTGTAGCTTGCAAACAGTCACACTGCACAAACAAGTTATTTCCAACAGTTTTAAAAAAAAGTTAATCAACAAAATGCTCGATGTGACGACCGTGGGTACCATAACACAATTGGGCACGGAACCTAACTGACGCCAAAACATTGGCAAGCATGTAGGTTTCTCCTTGCCTCTCCGAAGCAGAAGATCATGTTGACCATTTCCGGAACAGTGTAGCTTGCCATCCTGGAATTGTTCTGTCTTCTGTGTGCTGAAACATGCCTTTTATTTGCTTTTCCGCATGAAAGTGAATGTGAGTTTGGTAATTGATGTTAATTTTTGGATTTGCATGCTTTACATGGTGGAAATATCAACATTCAGTTTTCCTTGTGCAGTGTGACTGTTTGTAAGCTACAAACAGTTCACCACGTGATTGTGGGTAATTGGTTGGTCCGATTTGGATGATATTTTTTTTGTTTTGTTTGTTTTTTTATGCTGAACAAGTTTTCAAAAAATAAAAGGGGGGTTCAGGCTTTTGTATTCACCCTGTATTTGTTATACGGCAGCCTGACAACATGACAGCTGTTCTGCGACAACTCTTGTGCTTTTTCCAGATTCACAAAGTTTTACAATTCGTTCTTTGAACTGTTGTGAAAACGCTTTTGAAGGTGCCATTGGGATACGAAAACAAACACTATGGCAGGAAAACTACAGTAGTTTTATCTTTAGGTAATCGAATTCCCCAAAAAACTGACTTCCCTTTATTTGGATTGTGTTATTTAGCGTTTTTAGGGATGTTGCAATAGGTGAGTTCAAAGTTTTTTCCAAGGTGGTCGATTGTGTTTTATTTTTAATTTTCTTCCCAACTGAATGTATTTACATTAAATTAATGTACAATATAGATTAGACTCAGGGAGTCATTAAAACATTTTTTGTTTTTGCATTTTCAATTCAAGTATAAATTTTCTGTGATTTTTCTTTCCCTTGTCAATAATAGGTCACACATTGAGTTCATTCTTTTTGCCAGGGGTTGTATTAGATCGGTCCATTTATTTTGTCATTGGTCCTTATTCGAAGTAGATTCTGATTGGGTTAAATTAACGTAAACGACTGGTGCGGGTATCACGTACAATAGCGCTTTCCAATGAACTTGGAAAATGTTTTAATTGGTTGAAGACGAAATGAAAAAAAATGTATATAAGGGGGCGATTGTCGATAAACTGTCATAAATTGGAACACTTTCTTTTTGTGAGGATTTCGAAATGGAAAACGGTCTACCAGACGAAGTATGGATACCTTTAAGGGCCGAACTAAAGAGCTTATACGACCGTATTAGAAGAAAAGTAGAACACTGCCGTCATTGCAGTAGATGCGAACAAGTCTGGGGCCCAGATATCTATAATATGGAATTTATTTTAGCGACGCAACTGGCCAACAGGGGACACATCGATCCAAAAGCCAACGAAGAATAGTGAACGTGCTAAGTGTATTTGATATTGCTGTCTATATTTGTGTAAAATTGTACTATAAATTTAGTTGTTTGTATTTGATAACGTTGTGTCTCAGTAATTTCTTCACATCCCACTACTTAAGGAATGTACCTGAAATGAAACATTCTAGAAATGCACAGTAAGCTGGGTGACTAACGACCGGGAATAGTCAGGGAATGTTTATAAAAAAATGCGAAATAGAAACGAAAAACTTGAAAAACTGTCAATACGTGGTCAGGGAAAATTGTCAGCTTTTTGGCTGCCAGTGGTCAGGGAAAATTACGTGAACAACATGGAAAAATCGGGGAATTTTACCAAATCTTTTTGCTAGACACCCGACAGGAAGCTCAAAAACCCACGAAAGCTGCGTTTCTATCATCTCCTTCGAAGGCATGAAATATAACAAGGCATGAAGGCCTCTCTCACTTCTCAACTATAACAGGGTGTACGCAAATGATTTTATTGTAGATTTATGATTATCTACCTGCTCATTTTACCGATGTTTTACTGTAATTGCCAGGAACATGCTTCATTAATATGGGTAATCTCGGTTACAGATTTTATATTTGTAGTGGCATGTCGACCACCTGTGACCAGGCGAAAAAACTCATATACTGCTAAAGTTTCGTGATGATATATTAAAGCGTCCTGAACATCTCGAGCTCCCTCCTTACTTAAGACATCTCATTCTTGTAACGAATTCCTATAGAAGGTTATCCCTTCTTTTCTTCAAGTTTTCTCGCAAGGTCCAGGAAAAGTTTAAAGCTCTACGAAATCAAAGGTGGAGCGACAAACTGAAGTCCTTGTTTGTCCTGGACTTCTTACTGTAAGGGCCTTAAAGGGTAACAGGCCCATCCACATGTCGCCACTGCTTGCTTCACATGGCGATTAGCTAGCGAAAGTCAATCAGGAACACTGGTGGCCAAAAGTTTGGATCGACCAGCAGAATCAAGAAAAAATGAAGTTATACTAAAACTATTTTACATCTACGACTCTAAGTAAATATGAATTCAGGGAAGAATCAAATTTATTTCTGAATTGTGAAATAATTTGCATATTACAAGTCATCGTATTGTGTGGTGAGCGTTAAAACGAGAGCGAATTAGAAATTTTAACAAGCAATTTACAAATTTCAAAAATGTTGTTGAAATCTCCCGTGTGAGCTACAAATCTTTATCAGAATTGTTAAAAATGTTAATTGGAAAATAGGACAACTTTGTGCACTGACGCGAAGAGAAAAATCAAGGATAAGCAATGTGTTCATCCCTTTGTGCCAAGTCTAGTTTAAGCAAAAACCATGGATTTAGCTGCAGGACAATCCTGTAATCTATACTGCACGAGTTGTGAAAGCCTATTTTAAGAGCAACAACATTTCCACTTTGGCTTGGACTGCTCGAAATCGAGATCTCAATTAGGGATGGACGATACGATAACGATATATCGATATCGTCGATATATATTTTTTTTCGATATTCAGGCCACGAAGTGAGAAATAAAAAAAATATAGGAGCTAATACAAAAAAATATAGGATACTAATTTGATGCATTATAGGCCTCGTATTAATTAATGCAAACCCCATTTTTATTTATTGTATATACTATATAATTTGCTTTTTTTTTTCAATATTTCATCAACTTTTCTGTCGCCAGGCATGGAGGGGGGGGGGATGAGTTCAAATGAACTTCGACCTAAAGAACTGTGTGTAATACTGAATATACTGGTACATTACAGTGTATTATATGCTAGTTAAGCTTGAAATTCATCAGATCGAAGTTTGTTTTACCCCCAACCCCCCTTCCCAGTCGTAGTAGTGCTAATTATTCTGTCTTGCACAATTTTGGGTGCTTTTTCAGGTCAACATTTTTCGCATAGAATACTTATGGTATTTTGTGTTTTGCTGTAGCCAATGTACGCTGTATTAATCTAACATAAGAAACATGTCCTTACTTTTTTACTAATTCCCACCAATGCAATGCCATGAGCACGTCACGTGATTTTGTTGATAGTTATTCCAATATTGCCAACTCAAATTTTCAGATCGCGCTAGTGCTGGGCGATGTTGGAAAACATCGATGTTTGAAAAAAACCACTTTATTTAGGTTACTTTTTATCTTAGTTAAAAGAAAATAGCATTACACTGAACAACTATTTTTTGTTTAAAAATAGAATCATGTGAACATTTTTTGGTTTCAATGAATTTCGTTTAGCTGAAAAAATTCGCTTAGACTGCACACTACTTTGATCATGATTTCACTTTACGAAGTGTTCCAATCAGTGTTGCCATGTCGGGGGTCTTCCCACTAAATTTAGTGGGTAAACGAGACTTCCGGGGGA
>JAHWFO010022644.1:45052-68039 GCA_023313115.1 Rhysida immarginata
GCATCTGCTGCATTCCCATTTGCCGACCGTACGTGAAATGCATATCCGCCAAACATCGGCATTGCTGTAATCTGCTGCAGCCAGGTAGTCTCACTCAAACACAGTCCAGGCAACGAGTCAGCCAGGTCTACTTTCTTCCATTTACATGAACAGAGCATTCTATTTACATGGCAAGGGGAAGAGGTTTAGTTTCTTTACGTATCATCATCATCATTTGTTCGACCTATGTTCATAGGGAGTTTTTTGTTCCTTGCTATTGAATATGCATACCATTAAATTTACGACCACGACTTACGGGACACCCTGTATCACTGAACTGCCACTTTATACACCTATTCAGTGTACACCTCACAAAATATGCAAATTGAGTGACTGCCTGATTTGTATGTCACATGATCACAAATCACGGTATAAGTATCCTAAAGCAACCTTTCTACTGTTAGTTAAGCGTGAAACCATAGCAAAAATGGGAAAAATCTGACTGAAATCCAGCGTGGAATGGTGGTAGGAGCAAAACAAACTAGAATGAGCATTTCAGAAACGGTGACTCTCCTGAACTTTTCACGTACCACAGTTTCAAGGGTTTATCGAGAGTGAGTCAAACAAAAAACATGGCGCCATCGTGACTGCTGTGTACGGAAAACCCCTGTTGATGAAAGAGGCCAGAGGAAAATGTCAAAGCTTGTGCGTGAAAACAGAAAGGCAACGATCGCACAAATTACTGGTCATTACAACTCAGATAGTCAGAAACAGTATCAGAACGGACAACTAGTCGTACCTTGGCTCGAATGGGTTATCAAAGCCGAAGACCATCTCGGGTACAAGAAGAATAACAAGAAAACAACAGGTCAAACGAAACAATCACTGTAAAAATGTTATGTTCAAATAAAAACATTGCTATCCATTATGTTTAAGAACAATTTCTGGTTTTTGCCTTTTATTTGAATCCAAACACACAACACTTTCACTGCCTCTATCTCCTAAACGGTTGGATCAATTGAAAAAACACCAAGAATAAAACATTTCTCAAATGTTATGTACAATCTGAAAATACCATTAAAATAGGGTTTCTATTGCACATTTCAAAGTTGACTTCAATGGAAAATGGCGTCGGTTTTTATTTTGGAAATGGAATACACATAAAAACTTCTCACATAAAAGTACAATAACCTCTTCCATTGAAAGTAGTCTGTCAGATTTGTATTTTAGAAGTTCGCTATTGGTTCACTTTAGGTGAGACGCCATGTGTATAAACTCCCCTAGCGTTTGTAAGCGGTTAATAAATGTTTCTATCTTCTAGAAAATAAATTTGAATGCAGTACAATAAATAAATAAATAAATAAATAAATAAATAAATAAACTTAATATTTGTTGGACAATTAGGCAAGACGTATGTATAAAGGAAGTTAATAAAGCCGCAATCATACTTATATAAATTGATTATTATAAATATTATACAAATGATGATAAATTGTTAGATTAGATTAGATTACTGCAATGAACAGTTTGTGGTTGTGGTTCTTTAAAATTTGCAATACAGTATAAACTTTATTTCATAACTTGCGCCAACTTTTTGTTACTGGCATATATTAGCATCTCGTAACAATTTTTTTTTTTTTAATTCTAATTAGAAAATATTTGAGAGTAAAGATGAGTCTATATCTGTTAGTCAACATGGTCTTTCAGAAAAATTTTCCCCGTAAATATTTTTTGGTCTTCGGCCTGTTAACTGCTTACGGTGGAGGGGAAGAGGCGGCAGATTAGATTAATTAAAAATCGTTTGTTTTTTTTTTCTTTTTTTATTTTAATCTGATTTATTTTTTACAGTAGGAATTTATTCTAGCTAGTAGGGATTTGACCATTAATTTATTTTCAAATAGGAAAGGTTTTCAACGGAGTGCAACTTAAATTTGCGATAATTGACATCTAAGATGTTAAAGTGCTTTTAAAGCATTATCGTATAATTTTGTAAAATACTCTCAAAGAATCGAGAATTTGATGAAATTAAAAGTCTCAAAGATATTTATATAGACGTATGAGACATTTTTTTTATTACTATTAATGAAAAATGTCAATCGAGTTATTTATTTATTTATTTATTTATTTATTTATTTATATTTTAATAAACATAGTCCATGCAATCGTTTATAACTACGTCGATATTGCATCATTATATTATAATATCAGATTAATCAAAATTCCTTAATCCCTTTTTCAATACAGTAATTGAAAGGCAGGTAGCATAGAGCGAGAAATTAAATTTGCAAAATAGTTTAAAAGCCAAGTTACAGGTAATTGATTGAATCAACCCCCACCATTGCTGCGGCCCGAAATCATCTGCCGGGTTGCCCACTTGTTTAGGTTACCAAAACTCCTTTGTGAACTCTCCCTCCCAGGGTTCTCTTGAACGAGGTGGGGAGAAGACACCGTTTAACAGAGAAAAAAAGGGGGGAAAGAAAGAAAGAAAAAAAAAAATTACGCTCCAGTCTCGAACCCAGCGTTAGGACTTGGGTTACGTTTCAATATGGCGGAAGCCGGATTGTGTGTCAGATCGAGGAAAGCATGACTGAGTCGGGAACGACAGATGATAAAGAGTTTGTCAGTGAATACAAGAGAGCTTCGTGGCTACCAAGACTAGCGTATCCCCAGTCATGTAATGTTTTATTAAAGTAGGGCAGTTGTTTTGTTTTCCTTTTTTTTTTTTTTGACGAATCGTCTCTCCGATTATATATATTGGAACGTTCTTTGTATTGTTCTTCTCGTCGTCTCCCTTCGCCTCTTGTCAAATATCCGAAAGCGTTGTAATGCAGATGCTAAGCCTATAAGCGAAAAATAAAATACAAATAAAGCCGATGGTTTGATTTGTGGATTGATCCTGTGGAATTTTTGTGGAACAGTATCACTCAAAAATGGTATTAATAGAAATTAACAGATGAAGCAGCAGCTCTTGGATGAATTGCTCGGTCGCCTGCCACGGACGGTCTCCCGAGTGAGCACGGACAAGGTGTTGGCATTCGTCGTAGCCAAATGAATAAGTTTCTTTGTACGGTCGTTAAGTCGAAAATTTTTTTAATCTACTTGGGAAATTTGGACGTTATTTATCGACTATGTCTGGCCCTAGTAATAATAATAATAACAGCAACAATAATAATAATATCGACGCCGATGCAGCTTTTAAAAGAATACTTAGTAGTGAAGACGAGACGGAGGTAATTTCCCAAGCAGTCCTTCGCACAGCTGATTTTAGACTGCGTACATAATGAAGTTATACAAACATAACTTTTTATTTGAATTTTAGATATAAAAATAATTTAAAATAAAATAATTGATGTAATTTAAAAATAACTTTTAATTTTTTTATTTAATAAATGAGAGTAAAAAAAAAAAAAAAATTCAAGTTTATGCTACCTACACAGCAAAGTGAGCAACAAACTTAAGCAAAGGGTGAAGATTGCTGTTGCACCATTCATTATTTTCTTTCTCAATGTTATCCCACAAAAGCAAAATTAAAAATATTAAGCCTTTCCTTAATATATGATATTTAATCACTGAAGAGGGCAGTAAAGCAATCTTCATCCTATATGACATATAGTTGCTTTGATCATATAAAAAGTTTTTTTTAGTATTTTTATATTTTATAAATCAAGAAAACACATTCACTGTTAATCTTGTAAATATGTTTACTATGCAGCGTGCAACAAAATTCATCTGGGATGAGACCATTGACGAAGTGGTCCTTGGTTTGTGTTTCGAGGTACATCGAGATGTGAAACTAGGGATCTTGTTTCTGGATGAAACTGATGAAGAGTGAGTTTGAAATATTCATTATGGAAGATTTAAGTCTTATTATACTTTAAGCTTTCGTATATTTCAGTTTAATTTAATGCTGTTTTTAAACATTTTTCATTTCTTGGCCAAAATGGAGCAGGAGCGAGAAGAAATATGGTGAGTAGATTGGGTTGGTACGATTAAAGAATAACACATTTATTAAGCCAAATCAAGGATTTTAAAGCCTAAGATTTTTAGCTTTCTTTCAATTATTCAGTATTCTTTAGTACATTATAACAGAACATGAAAAAATTTAATTTGGATTGTTGTGATAATGGTGTTGGTTTTTGAAAAAAAAAAGAAAAAGAAAAAAAAAAGATTTTTAAGATATAATAAATTGTCTATTCATTAGATAACGGCTCTAGTTGTTTGCCGAATAATTTCAATGATTGACAGTATATGATTAGTCATCAAAATGTTTAATTGAAAATCCATGGAAAATTCAGCATGTCTTTAATGTTGTGTCCTCATGCTTTCTAATTCATGATTATCCTTTTTTACTACAGCTTGTATGGAAAAAAATCATGATTACTGAGAAGCTACAGAATATTAATCTTAGGCCTAGTTGATTTATCATCTCATTACAGTATGTAGAGGTCTAATTAAACTGTAAAAATCTGAATTTTTGTTGTGTAAATCAGTGATGGCTTTCACTGTATTAAAACATTTTAGAACTGAAGTTCACAATGAGTCAGAGACAAACATTTATCAGTATTAATACAGTGGAAGCCAGATAATAGGTCCACTGGATAATAGGACTAGCTGCCTATTAGGACCAAAACTCTAGATCCCAATCCCAATCTATACCAATAATGTATAAATTTTTTGGATATTAGTACCAAAAAGCCGGTTTTTAGGACCATTTCTGTGAAATTCACTCATAGTAGAAGACGCACACATATTCTCGAATATTCAAAAATGCCCTCTGTCGGTATAAATAAACGAGGGCATTCCGGTTCGAGTCAGTGTAGTCAGTAACAACACATGTTTTTACATGTAAGGGTATCACTTCACTAAAAATGGGTAAACGTAAGGACATCATACAAGAAGAAGGAAGTGAGAATTCTCCGATAGATTCCTTGAAGCAAGCGAGACGTATATTCAGCAGCAGTCAGCAAAACGTCGGAACAAGCCATGTTATGTGATTTCTGGAATTAAAATTAATGGGCCACAATATTATAATTTATGTACATACATTGCACATATGCATATGTAAATTTTTGAATAAATGTGAGCAGTTCAACACAGGGCATGGTCTTATTAAGGATATACACATACGTGCATGTACATAGTAAACCGTATCTTATAAGGGCAGCGAAAATTGTTAATTCGGATAATAGGACCAATCTGTTATTAGGACCAAAACGGTCTGGTCCTGATGTGGTCCTATTATCGGGCTTCCACTGTTTTTTTTTTTTTTTTTTTTTTTTTTGGCATTTGGATTGTTAAGATTTTTCTTTTCAACTAAATTCGATTGGAGTCGTCTTTTCACTTTTGTTACCTTTTCTTGTTGCTGAACAATTTTGATGTTTGTGGTTAAGAAAACATGAATTAAAATATTAAAAAAAAAGAAAAAAAGCTCTTTAGAATTGTAAGGACATTGTTATTCTCTACCCGATTCGTTTTAAGTTGATGATTGGTTATAAATTAAAAATGGGGTATTATGTCTCTAGAGGGCTGGACTCAATGCTGTTTATTAAATTGTATTCAGATAAAGTATTAAATACAGAAGAATATTATCCTGTGAATAAAAGGATAATTTTTAAAGTGCAACTATGACTATCACCGGATGCAAGAATACTTATAAGGGTTTAAATCAAAGCAAATGTCAATACACCATAATGCACATATATTTGTAGAAGATGTGAATTTTTTTATAAATCCATTAAAGTAAAGAAGAAAAAAAAAAAAACTTCTAAAAATCTTCAGAGTTTTTAACTCTTTCAAGCTTATATTGAAGTAATTTTACATTCTTCCAAGCTAAACCTGGACTTATATCTAACTTGAAATATCCTTTTGGCACTTTTATGTTGGGCATTTTAATACTTTTACTTTCTTCCCATTTTTTATGGCTTATCCTTCCAAATTTGAGTGACATTTCAGAAATTGTCTAATGCACGGTAGGTTTTCAATTTACAGCTTAAATGTGTATATGATCCCTTTATTATTATTATATGATATTCAGAAAAGAAATAATGAGTGTGATTTTTTGAGATATGTATGATACTTCTACAGTTTTGCAGCTTCGTTACTAAATCCAAAATACACAACTGATCTTAATAATTGGTTGACTTGACTAATCAGTTAATTTCCAAAACATGTGCTATACTATACTGCTTTCTCTGCATTACTACAAACTTATTTCTACTTCCAGAATACTTGTTTAAAAAAAAGCCCATTAGATATGGTTCTGATTATCGGCACATCAAGAACCATAGATGTGATTATTGGCACATCATTAGATCTTGGTTGAGGGGGGGGGGGCATCTAGGGAACATGTTTTATGAGGCATTCATCATTTCATAAATGTGTAGTGTAATAAAATAATAAAAGGAGTAAAACCACACAAATCAAGACTGCAAACATGGACTCCATGATTGTCCATGGTAGTTTGTCAACAATGAGGAAGGTGAGGAATACAGTTGGTTACATATGAGGAACTAATATGTTGAATGGTGCCAGCAACATGTTGGCTGTGTAACTCCATTGTTACATGCAACTGGACCCTTCGAGGTTGATAATAAAAAACACATCCAATAAGTTTTCAAATGTGCATCCACGATCCTTATCATTGCTGTGGACGCATCCACGATTGCAGCGCGTGCAGTGAGCGCTTTCCACAACTCAGGGGTTTTTCATGGGAACTATACAGTACTTTGTCTGTCTGTTGGTTTGGGTGGAATTTTGTAATCGATATTAAAGTTACTTCCTATTAACCAATTGACTTGAAATTTTGCACACTTACTTACTCCTGATGACAATATATGAATCGTTAAAAAAAATCCACTAAATAACTGATCAATTAATGGCAATTAGTTAATTTAATTTTTATATGAAGAATATTGTTCAAGACTTTGCCAATACATGGCGTTAAAGTGTGCTTTAAGAAAAAATTTTTTTTTATCCTTACTTTATTTATTTTTTTTTTTTTCCTAGAAATAGTTGATGAAATTGGTTTAGATGTCTTTGGTCAAGTCCCTATGAAAAAGCAGTTTGAATGTGTATGTCCTAATTGCCAAAGAAATCTGGCTGCCTCAAGGTTTGCACCTCATTTAGAAAAATGTATGGGAATGGGAAGGAACAGTTCAAGAATTGCCAACAGAAGGTATTGTATTAACAATAAATTTAAATGCAGTTGACTGTAGATATATGTATTTTTGCACAGTAATGATAAATTTAATCAGCTTATAAATTAAGATATTTTAATACTGCTTTCCAGGATTTACTTCTTTGCAGACATTCTTATAAATCCATTAACATGATGAATTATTATTATTAATATGCTCATTTTATATTTACTATTAATTTGTATTTTGCAAATTTTTTATTCTGTATCTTTTGTAAAAAATTTTCTGCAAACAAGATTCTAAGCAAGAGATTTTTTTTAATGTCTCTTCCCAGTTCGGGAATAACATATTTGAATAAGTTTGCTTCGTTTTATTCAGTAGATACTCTTGTGAAGGCCTCAGTTGGGTCCAAGTTTTCTCTTTACACCCTAATATGAGACCCTGATACAGCGAGTACATGCTTTAGTTAACTACTTGATTTATAATGGGTGTTTAATGTTTTGAAATCTAAGTGATTATTTAAACCAGAAATTAATCTAATTGAATAAAAATCTTTTTTTTTTTCCTTTTTCTGATGTGAAACTAGGATATTAATTAGTATCAGCCAAGCAATCTTCCATTTGCTTTTATTATGAATTGTAGCAAGTGTTACAGCGATTTTACAAGACTGTTTAATACTTACTTCGTTCTTCACCAAACAAATCTGACGCAATGGGCCATTCAAGTATTATGTACTGTCCGCACGCCACGAGAAGACCGCTGAGTTGCTTAATGTGCTCGTATGGTGCCGCTGTAGTTGCAGATCAGTCTATAGTCATGAAGGGAGAAAAAGTGCTAAAATCAAGTTCTGGCCGTGTTTCCAAATAAATGAAAAGATACCTGAGAAATTCGAAAAAATAAGAGAAGAAAATCATCCTATTGTTTACATCGATGAAACATGGATCGGCTCAAAGTTGGCTGTTTGTCCCCCAACACTGAATAGCAACGTCTGCAACTGCAGCGACATCATACGAGCACATTAAGCAACACAGCGGTCTTCTCATGGCGTGTCGACAGTAATGCAGTTTTTGAAGATTTTGCCCCCCCCCCCTGTAACGCGCCGTGACATTTCACTTTACCCCCCTCCTCTCTTGAACGTTACTTACTGCCCAAATGACCATTTTTACCTAAAAATGTCAATTGTTTCGTGCAAAATACCGGAAAAATCACTAAAATATTGTTTATTGTTTCCATCACATTTGCACTAACAATAAATAAAACAAGGCATTTAAGTGTACGTTATTCATTTTATTTTATCTGTTTTTATCTATTCATATTGCTCTATAAAAAATGATCACACATAATGTAATAACACTTGCCAAGTCTTACATTAAAATACAGAATAAATGTAAGCGTAAAAAAGCCTTTGACTCAGTTAACATAAGCTTTCTTAGAACGAAGCTTTCTAGACAATTTGGTGTCAAAGGGGGTGGCTCTTGATTGGATTGAATCATTTTTATTGAATCGGACTTACACGTTGATATCTAATAATGTAAAATCACCTAATCTTGTTTCAAACCAGGGGCTTCCGCAAGGCTCTTCATTATCCCCTATTTTGTTTAATGTTTTTATAAACGATCTTAGCGAGCGAGTTTCTTTTAAAACCTTATTATATGCAGATGATGTCACTGTTTTCTTATCGGCTGAGTCCTTAATTGATATTGGAAACATGACTAATTCTACACTGCAGCAAGTTTCGGTTTGGTCTCAGGATAATGGGATTGAAGTGAGCGCGGATAAATCCAAGTGGACGCAAGTTATACAGAGAAATAAACAAGGGATCCTGGATTCACGAGTGGTGGAATATCAAAGACTTATTTTGGAGAAGGTGCAATATTTTAAATATCTTGGCTTATGGCTTTCTGCCGATTTGAATTGGTCAAAGCATACATTTGAACTCTCTATAAAATTCTCTCAGCGGGTTGGTTTATTTTATTCGATTCGGTCCTTCCCCCGTTATATTTTAATTTTACTATATTTTGCTCTTCTTCACTCTTTACTTTGTTTTGGGGTGATTTTTTGGGGAAGGGGTAACATATCGAACATTAATATTTTGTCTCGTCTTCAAAGATGGGTAATTAAAATAATCTTTCGAATAGCCCCTGGAGCAAATAATATATTGTAGAACTTATAATGAAAGAAAATAAAATCCTCCCAATTCAATTTATTTTAGTCAAACAAATTGCGCCCTATTTCTTTAAATCGAAAAATAACTTAACGATATCTTCCTGTTTACAGAAATTTATAGTTTTTCCCGTGAATTATGATACTCGGAATAAATATCAACCAATGATTCCATTATTTACAAGAAATTATGCACAAACACAACTTTGTTATACCGGTCCAAAAATTTGGGCAAAAATTCTTATTGATCTACGTGATCTAATTTCATTACCCCTATTTAAGAAAAGATTAATGAACTGGCTACTAAACCTTACCCCTGGCGATTTCTTGTTTTGATTTTATGTTTTATTTTTGTTTGATTACTGGAAGGGGAAGCTACCAGACAGGCATTGCCTTTTTGCCTTCCCGCTTTGTTTGTCTTTCGTTTACTTATATTTAATTAATGATAATTTCCACTACTATCCTCTGTACTTCACGGGTTTAGTGGTGTTATCTGAAATTATTAATTTAAAAAAAATAAATACATTTATTTTTTTATTTTATTTATTTATCTGAAGTAAGAGTAAGAGAGAGTAGTCAAAATCTACTCACAAAATCCAAAATTTTGATTAAAGGACAACTCCAGCCTAATATACAACTTTATTTAAAATAATAGTTTGAGATATAAATAAAAACATGGCATAAATGAAAAATTTCAAATCGAACGCGAGATATATAAAACGAACATAAATTACTAAAGTCAAAGTTATACTACCCGCCCTCCATTACACAAAGAGGAAGTGACGTCCTCACGAGATTATGTCTTCATTTATTTTTATGCACGTGCTATTTTACGATGGTTTACGCTTATGAACAAGAGGATTACACCACCTGCAATTATGAATCTGATGTAGATTTTAATTCCTTATTAAAGGACATGGAAGAAGTTTCATTTGGAAATGACAGACGTTCAGCTTTACTGTTATGAACTGTTGAGATGCAATCATTCTTTGCGTATCTCGCCCATAAGAGAGCACGAATGATGTAGAGACCGACGTGGCTGAATCCAGATAAGTGCAAATACTGACAATGCTTATTAATTAATAAACTACGCAAACTGATTATTATACTATTATAGGCATTTTTTCAGCGTAGAATAGTGGGAGAATATATGATAGCAAACCATGCGATTTTAGGAAATAAAAAGTTCTGAACATTAGGCTCGAGAAGAAACTGTTCTAATTGCCGAAACACTGTTTCTATTTCCAAACGGAGTGAAAAAGTAATATCATTTATCTAATACATTGACTGTGGTTTAAATTCTCTCAACGAAACTAACTGACACATGGAAAATATGCTGCAGTTTTAGATCCAAGTGATTTTACACACATGTTACTTTATACATATTTGACATGTACATATGCTCAGAGTTTCTGTAGATGCACCTTCATTTTGACCGTCACGTATAATTTCCTCATGAATTTGTGCAACTGAAGTAGAGCTGAAATGAAACATAAGGATAATTAAAATTTAATAAGGAATATAATTAAGGGGCCGTCCACAAATTAAGTCATCCTTTTTCCAAATAATTTTATACCTGCCCTCCCCCCTGTGTCAGCACGTCATATTTTTGTAAACCCTCCCTCTCCCCTTCGGTCATACATCATCCTGATACAAAAAGTGACAATAAAATTCTATTAATCAAGATATATCGAGGTAATAAGTAAAAAAAAATACAGGGAAGAAATATTCCATTTATTGAAATATTTACACATCTTTAATTCATGGTGAGGTAGCCCAAATCTCCAAATCTTTAAATATTACAGACATAAATTATTGAGGTTGGTTCAGGAACGAACACCTCAGAAATAACAAATTCGCTAAGCCATACAAAAATCATCATCTTCAATACCAGGTCTGTAAATATGAAACCGGAATTTGCCTATAAATGACCCTAGCTGCCAGTGTAGTTACCGTCAAACGCATCGTTGGCACCATTTTCTTACTCTGACTTCTGACAAAGATTTTCAACTAACGACAATGCAATTTTCATACAACAGCATAGTTTGTAATAGCTTTGAACATGTCGAATTTTGTGCTTGGAAACTACGATTTGCGGAGCATTGATTTTCTGTTACCATTTTAAGAAAACTGCTGCAGATTCGCATCAAATGCTTGTCGAAGCTTACGCTAAGCATGCTCTTGGTAAATCACAGTGCTTTGAGTGGTTTAAAAAATTCAGAAGTGGCGATTTTGACGTGAGAAACGAAGAACGTGGAAGAAAGTTTAATACTGAACACTACCGACAACAAATGATCGATTTGAATCAAGCTTTGCATGAAAAACGATCAGAATATCAAAAAAAGGTAACACAAAGTCATTTTGCTTCATGATAATGCACCATCACACAAAGCAAAACTTGGTCAAGGAAACAATTGAGGTGTTTAGTTGCGAAATAGTTTAGCATGCGGCTTACTGACCAGACTTGGCTCTGTTCGATTACTACTTATTTGCATCAATGGGACACGTACTTCACTTATTACAAAAAAGTACAAAAATGGCTCGATGATTGGTATGCCTAAAAAGAGCAACAGTTTCTTGGCGTGGCATCCACAAATTGTCAGACAGGTGGAAAAAATGTATAGCCAGCGATGGGCATTATTCGAATAAAATATTTTTTTATTATTTTCTATACAAAATTCCGGTTTCACATTTACATATCTGGTAGATGAGTGCAAGTCTATCTCTACTTGTTTGCAGGTAAAATTATCTACGACTGCAAGTGTTGTAGTAGGAGCATTCAAATTAGAGGTCTTGCCATGAACTGCTTTGTGCAATTTCATGCGCTTGACAGAAAAGAAATAAAGACCACAAATTTGGCAAACCCGTTTGTGCAAATTTTCCTGCACACTTTGACAATATGCATCTTGTGGGAGTATTCTATATTTACACATGCAGTTGAGATAACTTTGAGACAGTGCAAGTGTTACAAACAAATTTGGAAACTGGTCACCGAGATGAATGGGATTTGTCTGTGGAAGTGCTGTAAGTAAACTGTTTTGTTCGTTATTCCAAATAATTGTTAGATGTCTGCTTTTTCCCATGGTTTGTCAGTTAATACTCCTTAAGAATATTGTTTAGCGTTGGGTTAAGAGATAAGAGTTTTGTTTCTGATCTTATGGTTTTATTCGTATATCCCAAAGTGGGTACAGTTATATAAATATATGGGGTGTATACAGGGTGATTCTGAAAAAGTGTGTATAACTGTCAGCAAAGACAGAGGTGACCAGAATGAACATTTTCTTTCAATACAATGTGGGTCCGAATTTGAACGCTAACTGAGATATGAACAGAAATGAACATCACCAAGATCAACAAGTTCATAACTTAGGTTCTGCAACGCCTAGAATAATGAATTTTGGAGGAATAATAGGGTACATAAAACTCTGTATACCATTAAATGTTGATTGAATTCCAACGAGTAGTTTCCGAGTTACGCACTCAACGTCGTAGCACTTGCTGGTTAGTACTCGCATGTGAGCACTGTTGCCATTTTGAATGCGTAACTCAGAAACTACTCGTTGGAATACGATCAAATTTTAACGGTATACACAGTTTTATGTACCTTATTATTCCTCCAAAATTAATTATTCTAGGCGTTCAAGAACTTAAGTTATTAACTTGTTGAACTTGGTGGAGGCATTTTTATTTTTATTCATATCTCAGCGTTCAAATTCGGAACCACATTGTAATAAAAGAAAATGTTCATTCTGGTCGCCTTGTCATTGCTTAAAGTTATACACACTTTTTCAGAATCACCCTGTATATGTCATTAAATCCATCCATATTTACATATGTAATCACTTGCCTATTGGTTTGTTAACATGGCTTATTATTGATTGATTAACCATTTGTTATTTAAGGACATTACTTTATCAGTTTATTTATTAATTATGTGTTTATAACATTCACTTATGTATTTGTTCAAAAATTTCTCCATTTACTTAGTTGTTAAAAATTCACTCTCCACTGGCGCAGGATTGACTGGGGATGGAAGAGTGCCCATACGGACGCAATTAGCATTATATGTTAATTAGCATGGGATTATAAATGGCTCACATTTTAAATCTTGTCCGAAACGCGTATTAAAAATAAAGTTTGTTGCAAATTTCAACCTGGATATCACTGTTCTTAATTCATTGTGTAACATGAACAATGCAATCTAAGTAAAACTGTGGTAAAATCGTATTGTATATTCTTGCAATTAATTCCCTGCACTTCTCATATGAAATTGGAGTGGTTGCGTCTCAAAATTTTCCTCAAGTCAATTACATGTATAAAGGATTTATTTATTTATGCATTTAAATTAGTTTAAATTGATTAGTGATTACTGTCATTTTGGGCAGAACCCCCAATCCCCCCTTGTCATTCTCCATCAGCATTCCATGAGCCCCCCCCCCCCTTTGGATGGATGAGGTAATTTGTGGACGACCCCTAAGGAGAATCACGTTTATAATATAACAGTTATCAGGGTGTCTAGCAAAACGATTTCGTAAAATTCCCTGACTTTTCCCGGTTGATCACATTTTTTTTCCCTGACCATCGGCAGCAGCAAAAAAACTATTTTTATAGAATATTAATTGATATTTTTCAAATTTTTCGTTCCTATTTAGCATTTTTTTGCTGATTTTGTAAAATTCCCTGACTTTTTCCAGTCGCTAGTCACCCTGATTATGTTTATTACATATTAATTATGCAATATGTTTTCAGCTTCAGAATACGTATTTGCCTTGGTAACTCCAATTTTTTCAGCTTTTATGGATTCTCCAGTGGAAATCGTTGCTTTGGTAGTTTTCTCTTTTTTTGTGGTTTTGTGTGGTCAAACAGCGTTGGAATTGCATTCATCTTCAGTTTTTTTTCCCGTCGATTCTATCTTTTTCCTACTGATCTTCATCAAAATGTTTCTTTTAAAAATCAGAAGAAAATTTACTTTAAAATCAACAATACTTAACTTCTTCAACATATGTTCTCGCAACAATACTTAACTTCTTTCTCATATGATCAGAAAAGAAGCAACAGGACAAAATGCAACTTCGGCAGATCGAAGCAGTTTTGAAGTTGCCATCTTTTTGAGAAATTATTTTCGTTTTAGCTTTAAACGAGGGTAAATTCAAACAAAAAGTGAATTAATATACTGCATAATGAACTGAATATTGTATATACTGTATAATTGATGTATTGTGGTTTATATTATACGCTAATTTCGTTTGAACTCAGTCAGCCCGAAGTTCGTTTAACCCCCCCACCCCCCACCTCCGCCACCGGTCGTTGCAGTGCGAATATTAGCAATAATTAATAGTTATTAATAAAAATACAAAATTAATAAAAAATAAGATAAAATAAACAAAAATAATTAATCAAAAATCAAAATAAAAAGATGACGTTTCGGATAGAGGCTATCCTTTATCAAAGCAAAAAGGATAATTCTCTAAAAGCAAATGTATAATGATAATATTAGCCTAATACTATCCGCTTGTATAATACGATCCCACAGATTTAGGTGTTTTAGGCGATAAATACGATATATATACGATAGGTGTTGTTTGCATCTCTTCTTAATCCAGTGACAGCAACAACTAAGGCACATGAGGTGCACCTTGGAGCGGAGAATAGTCATGGTAGTATCACTGAAGCAGAAGTCAGATGGGCAATTAAGTCCCTGAAGACTGGCAAAACTGCAGGTGATGATGAAATCCAGTCCGAGATGTTAAAGGCCTTAAATCAGGATGGTATCCTGTGGCTGACTCGAGTATGTCAGGCTGCTTGCATATCTGGACAGGCCCCTAAGCAAGGGCAGACAGGAATTGTGATCTCTATCCTCAAAAAGGGAGACCAGAGAGATTGCAACAACTATCGAGGCATCTCTTTGCTCAGCATACCTGTGAAAGTGTACGCTAAATGTCTGAAGAAGAGAAGTCGGGAAATAGTCGACTCCAAACTGTCGGGGGAGCAGTGTGGTTTCCGACCTGGCCGAAGCATGGTGGATCACATCTTTGCTTTAAGGCAAATCTTTGAGAAATCCTGGGAGTATGCAAAAGAGGTCTACGCTTGCTTTATGGATCTCGAAAAGCATATGACAGAGTTCCTCGGGAGAAGCTCTGGCATGTGTTGCAACAGTATGGAGTGGATGGGCAATTACTGTTTGCTATCATGTCTGTGTACGAAAGCTCTGAGATGTGTGTCCGGATAAATGGCATTAAGTCAAGACCGTTCACCGTGGGTGTTGGACTCCGCCTAGGGTGCGTACTGTCACCCCTCTTGTTCATTATCTTTATGGACTGGATAGACAGGGGCAGCCGAGGCGATGAGCATGTTTGTGTGGGCGACTACCTGGTGGAGAGGTTGCTCTTTGCTGACGACCTTGTCCTCCTTGGATCTTCTCGCACGAACCTTCAGCATGCACTAGTCCGGTTTGCAGCCAAATGTGAAGAAGCTGGGATGAAGATCAGTGTGACTAAAACTGAGGTTCTGGTCCTTTCAAGACAGCCTCCATGTTCGGGGAGCCTCATTGAGACAGGTGGAGAAATTCAAGTATCTCGGGATTGCATTCACGAGTGATGGACAGCAGGAGAAAGAATTGGATGCTTGGATCGGTGCAGCAAGCTGTGTCAGACGTGAACTGTGGCGATCCGTAGTAACGAAACGTGAGCTGGGTAACAGAGCCAAGCTCTCCGTCTTCAAATCTATCTTTGTCCTCATTCTCACCTATGGTTATGAGGCTTGGGAAATGACTGAAAGAGTGCGATTGCGGGTACAAGCGGCTGAAATGAGATTTCTGAGATGTGTGGCAGGTGTTACCCTACTAGATAGAGTGCACAGCAGCACAATAAGGGAGTCTTTAGGTGTTGAGCCGCTACTTCTCCGTATTGAAAGATCTCAGTTGCGCTGGTATGGCCACGTGATACGGATGCCACAAACTAGTCTTCCTAGGCAGTTGTTATTTTCCAAGCCGGTGGGTAAGAGACCAAGGGGTCGGCCTAGAACCAGGTGGCTAGACTACATGGAGAATCTGGGTTCGAGTCGCTTGGGTATTACCAGGGAGGACATGCGCCTAATGGCGGAAGATCGCGATCGCTGGAGATCCTCCATAGGGCTGCTGCCCCCGCGACCCTAACGGATAAGCGGGTTTGAAAAGTAAGTAAGTATAAATCGATATATCGAAACATTTGATTTTTACTAACCTTACAAAGGCAACTGTTGTCCGAAGGTTCCACTTTTCTCTTTTCGTCTTTGCAGCCCAAGTCCCTACGATTTCTTTCTGGATCACAAAGAAATTGTTTCATCATAAAACCATCTTCAGAGCGATTAGAACACCCTACTGCAGTACAGGAATGCATTTGTGGTCATTAAAATCCTTTAAAATCTTTTAAAATTACAAAAAAATCATCTTAACTCCACACAACTCTAAGCTAAATATTCACAATTTGGACACAATATGGCGGAAAATAACACGTGACAATGAACAACCGATAGAAATCTATCCCGTGTATGGCCTCACTTGGGTTATAAAGGCACTCTAGAGGGCATAGTCCAATCACGCCATCAGGTGTCTTCTGTGAGAAATATTCTACAGTGTTCTCCATTGTATTGACAGTTGGAAAATTTAGCAGAAAAAAATAGAATAAAGAGGTCATTTTTTGTGATAATGGATTGCATGTGTTCTCAGAAGAACTTATGTTGAAATTCATTTTTACTATTTTTATAAAATTACTATAATCTAAATTTTTCAAACGCTACTATGAGTAGCAAAATGTTAGTGAGGAGAAATTCATGGAAGAAAAAGAACTAAGTCATAAATCACTTGTGAAACTGAAAAGAATTGGCCAAGCAAGTTGTGTACATAATGGATACACATAAAGAGAAGTGAATGATTTGCATGAGGGTGTGTTATGTTGACGAGAAAGAAGCTATTATCATTGGTCATGTTCAATCATGAATATCTGCAATGTTGACTGCGAAATTCCAGCTGAAAACTATGAAGGCACCAAGCAATGATTATAAACCAGGATGATTTTTTCTGCAGATAATCAGGGTATCAAATCTGTCATAAAACATATTCATCCAATCAAGAGTACCCAGTAAGGGAACTGCAATGAGACATTAACAAAGCCTAGATTTGTTAGTAATCTGCCTCATAAGAGCAAAACAAATTGGCAGTTTCATCAATGAAGAAATTGACGAGAGGACCAGTGAATAGTGGGGAGCAGAAAGTCTGAATAGCCAATAAAAGAAGGGGCAAAGTGGAACCCATTGAATCCAGTCTTTCCAAGCAACGAGAGATACCAATGCAAGTGAGTTTGAAGCAAGCAGCCAATCATAACCGGCTAAAGGAGTATCATCATATCCATTCTAGATTAACCCCTATATAAAGCACTGAAGCAGCAGTTATGAGTAATGAGATGTAAAATCATCAAATCTGTTCGCATTAACCCACTTGAGAAATGGCAAAGACCCATTTAAAAGCAATAGGATTTCTTCATACTGGCCAAACTTACAGTGAAACCTGATAGAACCAAGGTAGCTGAGAGGACAAACAAGATGTCAACCATTGTGGAATTTGTGATTAGAGTCCTTGATTGATGAACAAACTACTGAACAGAATTTTAACATTAACAGTGTCAGAGTTGATCATCTCAAAAGTCTGTTCTTCCAGGTACAAATGGTTAACACACAAACAATTAATATTCAAAACTGCATGGTGATCGCTTTTTCTCTCAAGAAAAATTCCTATTGTACATGTACTTCTATTGATTATCACGTTTATAAATTGTATTTACATATAATAGGAGTGAAATTATATATGTTAAGGAATTCCTATTCAAGCTTCTCACTAGAAAATACAGTTGCAAAAAAACATAAGTGAGAAATTGCAAGGAAAGAGTTAGACAATTTTGAATAGGAATTCCTGAACTCAATTTAGAATTTTTATTTTAGAATAACTCAAGAATATTATAATGAGGATTTATTACATGCCATACTTTAAATGTTTAAAATCTCATCTATAAAATTTTCATCGATAATTTTATTTTAGGTTTTATTAAAATTGTAACGTCTTACCATTGATTAAACTCAGCAATACAAAAAATATTTAGAGTTTAATCAGCAGCTAGACATTGAGGTTCTTCTAAAATTTCAGGCAGGTGACTCCACTTACTAAATAAGCAAGCAAGACCTTCAGTAAAATCTAAATATCAGTTTTATTCAAGGAAAAAAAATGTAAATCTTACAAATATAAATTCTTAAGATAAATGTTACCTTTAAAAATTTATAGATATAAAATAGTATTTAAAACCTATTTCTTAATGCTACCAAGATAGAAGCATATATGTTGTCACTAAGATTAACATATGTGATATGTACACTGAAGAGCCAAAGCATTATGACCATCACCACATTGGTGATTGAACTCGTCTGGATGACGTGGAGGGCATGTAATTAAGTGGGAATGGTATTTAACTGCTGCTGGAGAAGGTCAGGAATCAGTTTTCCACTTAATTTGGGAAAGGCTGCTGATCTAAGCGAATTTGGTAGAGGGCAGATTGTAATGGCCCGAAGACTCGGAACGAGTATCTCTGAAACTGCACGACTGGTATATTGTTTCGCGATCTGCCGTTGTTAGGATTTATGCAAAGTGGATAAATGACGGTGAAACCAGCAGTAGATGCCAAGGTGTTGGACGTCCACGCGTCATCAAAGAAAAAGGAAGCTGGAGACTGTCCTGCTTGGTAAAGCAAAGTCGGCATCAGACAGTGGCTCAGCTGACAGTCCATTACCATGCAGGTCCAAGTGCAAGGTTCGGAACACACAGTTTAGCGGACACTGGTGGATATGGGCCTGCGCAGCAGACGTATGCCTCTGTTGACCAAGCGTCATTGCCAACTACGCCTACAGTGGGCCTGGGAACATCGAGATTGGACCATGGATAAGTGGAAGAGAGTTGCCTGGTCGGATGAATCATGATGTCTTATTCATCATGTCGATGGTTGTGTTAGGATACGCCGACTTCCAGGCAAACAGTTGCTCCCCCCTATACAGCAGGCCATACACAGGCTGGTGGTGGCGGCATTATGCTTTGGGGGACGTTCTTATGGGTGGCTCTGGGACCCGTAGTTGTGGTAGAATGGACCATGAAAGCTGCGGACTATCTGAAGATCATTGCGGACCAGTTGCACCCTTACATGGCGTCTGTCTTCCCAACTGGAAATGGAATCTTCCAGCAGGACAGTGCCCCATGTCACAAGGCTCGAATTGTGTTGGAGTGGTTCGAGGAGCATAAGGATGAATTCCAATTATTGTCCTGGCCACCTAACTCGCCGGATCTTAATCCGATAGAGCATATTTGGGATGTCCTGGAGCGGCAGCTCAGAGTCAAACATCACCATGTCGGAATATCTTGACTTTGCGTGACTGCTCCTTAGACATTTGGTACAACTTGTCTCCAGTCATCTACCAAGAGCTTGTGGCATCCATGCCAAGACGAGTTGCAGCTGTTTTGCAGGCCAAAGGTGGTACATGTTATGAGTAGGTGGTTATAATGTTTTGACTCTTGAGTGTATATTTGTGAATTATTAAGTTTAAAGTTCAAATAAAATGTATATTATATAGGCTGAAAGTTCATCTTATACCTCCCCTTTCTCTTTATATTCAATTTCAGTTACTAAAAGTCTACAATCAATGTTTACTTTTCTCTTTACCTGAGTTTCAAAGTTTTTGATGTCTACTTACAGTTCTCTTAGTTGCAAGTTGAATCCGTTAATCTAATAGTTACTTGTCATATCCAAAATGCGTTGATAACACTACACTATTCACACCGCACAAAACAATTTTTTTTTTTATTATTCAGACCTTACAGGATTTGGATGAGTCTGATCAATCACCTCGAAGCATTCCTGATGATTTCTACAATATCCTCCAAATCACTCCGCATTAGTATTAGGGCTAGTCAAATGAAAATGAGATTTTTAAAGGCATTAGGTACATACCTGAACAAATTTAGAAATAAAAACTGTAGGCATTAAGGCAAGCGTCCCTGTAAGTGTGGAACGTTTAAAGTTTTGAACCCAATTTTATTACCTCTACGAAACGTCCGGGTTCTGGAACTGTGGACTTAGAAGGAGGGTGGAAGCTTTTCTACTCTGGTGTCAACCCTAACATGACTGCCCAGGCGGGAGTGGGGATACTCACAAGTCCCCGGCTGGCAGATTATGTTGCAGATTGGACCCCCTTAGGTGGAAGACTGTGTCTCCTGAGACTTCAGATAGGGAAACGGTCTCTCTCTCTATTCGTTGCATATGCTCCGAATGCAGTCACAGAGTACCCACTTTTTCTAGATGAAGTTGATGCTGCTCTTAGCAGGAGAGGGAGTGCAGATTCTGTCATCCTGATGGGCGACTTCAATGCACACGTAGGGGCTGATGACCAAACGTGGAAAGGTGTGATTGGGAGGAATGGTGACCCCGATTTAAATGCGAATGGGAGGTGCTTGTTGGATCTCTGTTGCAACAATGGACTTTCCATCACAAACACCTTCTTCCAGCACAGGGATGTCCATAAGTATACCTGGTACAGGGATGCAATGGACCAGAAGTCACTGATTGATTTTGTAATTGTTTCAGCTGACTTATTCCGATCAGTGTTGGATACTCGTGTGAGAAGAGGGGCAGAACTATCAACTGATCACCACCTTGTTGTCTGCACTTTGCGGTTCTCTGAATCCATGCCAACCAAGCGAAATACTAGGTTCAGACAAACTTGGCGCATCAAATGGGAGGCACTGGAGGATAGAGCTGTGAGGAAGACCTTTGCAGATAGCATATCTTCAAGTTTCAAAGAACTACCCAGTGATCGTGGTACTGTTGAAGAGGAGTGGCAGTTGTTTAAAACTGCTGTGATTACTTCGGCTGCTTTGTGCTGTGGTCGTAAGCGGCTGAGTGTGGCGCAGGGCGGTGAGAAAAGGACTGCATGGTGGAACGGTGAAGTCCAAGAAGCTGTCAAGGCAAAGAAGGAAGCTTATTTGCTATTGGCTTGCAAATAAGTCAACTTCGAGTCGAGTGCGGTACACTGAGGCGCGAAAAGCAGCAGCAAAGACAGTATCAACAGCTAAAGCCAAGGCCTGGGAGAAGTTCGGGGAGAAATTGGAGGCAGACTATGGTTCGGCAAACAAGGTGTTCTGGCAGACCGTGCGCCGCCTCCGTGGAAAGAAGTCTCTTTCATCACAAACTATTAAGAGTTCAGATGGGAGGCTTCTGAAAACGGAGGAGAGCGTATTGCATAGGTGGAAGGAATACTTTGCATCTCTTCTTAATCCGGTGACAACAACAACTGAGGCATACGAGGTGCACCTTGGAGCGGAGAATAGTCACGGTAGTATCACTGAAACAGAAGTCAGATGGGCAATTAAGTCCCTGAAGACTGGCAAAGCTGCAGGTGATGATGAAATCCGGTCCGAGATGTTAAAGGCCTTAAATCAGGATGGTATCCTGTGGCTGACTCGAGTGTGTTAGGTTGCTTGGATATCTGGACAGGCCCCTAAGCAATGGCAGACAGGAATTGTGATCCCTATCTTCAAAAAGGGAGATCAGAGAGATTGCAACAACTATCGAGGCATCTCTTTGCTCAGCATTCCTGGGAAAGTGTACGCTAAGTGTCTGGAGAAGAGAAGTCGGGAAATAGTCGACTCCAAACTGTCGGGGGAGCAGTGTGGTTTCCGACCTGGCCGAAGCATGACGGATCACATCTTTGCTCTAAGGCAAATCTTTGAGAAATCCTGGGAGTATGCAAAAAAGGTCTACGCTTGCTTTGTGGACCTCGAAAAAGCATATGACAGGGTTCCTCGGGAGAAGCTCTGGCAAGTGTTGCAAGAGTATGGAGTGGATGGGCAATTACTGGTTGCTATCATGTCTCTGTACGAAAGCTCTGAGATGTGTGTCCGGATAAATGGCATTAAGTCAAGACCGTTCACCGTGGGTGTTGGACTCCGCCAAGGGTGCGTACTGTCGCCCATCTTGTTCATTATCTTTATGGACTGGATAGACAGGGGCAGCCGAGGCGATGAGCGTGTTTGTGTGGGCGACTGCCTGGTGGAGAGGTTGCTCTTTGCGGACGACCTTGTCCTGCTTGGGTCTTCTCGCACGAACCTTCAGCATGCACTAGACCGGTTTGCAGCCAAATGTGAAGAAGCTGGGATGAAGATCAGTGTGGCTAAAACCGAAGTTCTGGTTCTTTCAAGACAGCCTGCTCAGTGCGCTCTCCATGTTAGGGGAGCCTCGTTGAGACAGGTGGAGAAGTTCAAGTATCTCGGGATTGCATTCACGAGTGATGGACGGCAGGAGAAAGAATTGGATGCTCGGATCGGTGCAGCAAGCTGTGTCAGACGTGAACTGTGGCGATCCGTGGTAACGAAACGAGAGCTGGGTAACAAAGCCAAGCTCTCCGTCTTCAAATCTATCTTTGTCCCCATTCTCACCTATGGTCATGAGGCTTGGGTAATGACCGAAAGAGTGCGATCGCGGGTACAAGCGGCCGAAATGAGATTCCTGAGAGGTGTGGCAGGTGTTACCCTACTAGATAGAGTGTACAGCAGCACAATAAGGGAATCTTTAGGTGTTGAGCCGCTACTTCTCTGCATTGAGAGATCTCAGTTGCGCTGGTATGGCCACGTGATACGGATG